>JAJHUR010103803.1:0-10417 GCA_027495735.1 Lutjanus campechanus
TTAGCTTCGTATATATCTTAATGGACGCACGTGTGGAAGTCTCGCGAGATCGACGCCATCCTACCGGCTACATGCTACAGTTGACATTTCTGCTAAAAACATGGCGTAAATGGCGTCTTTTGCGGTTAATTTTTAATGTTGCGGCTCGCGGACACTTGGATTACACCACACAAGCAGGATGGAGACATTTTGTGTTTGTTTTGTGTTCTTTTTTTTAACGTTTTATCCGTGGCCACCATTCACTGCCATTGTACTGGATGAGGCTGCTACCCTGTTTCTCCTAAAACTCCAGGATTGTTTGGTGAACTGAAGACACTTATCATCACATCGGCATAGTGGTGAGTACATACTGAGTGAGTTATCATGTAAAGTGGAGTATCACTTTAAGCTCTGTCTTGTTTGTTAGATTAGCATTTAACCTCATCACCAATGTGTCTGCGTGAGGAAAGCACAAGGCATGCAAGTGAAAATATTGCACTACTTCATTAACTCATTTTTAAAAAACTGATTAAAAATATTCCTGCAAATGTAATGTTTAAGTCATCCATTGAGTCAAGTGTTTTGCATTTTGCTCTTTCTGCTCATCAAGAAGTGAAGAATAAATACAATATAAAATATAAATATATGCACTGCCCTATCCTGGCATGAAATGTCTCTTCCAAGTTTGAACTCACATGTTTTATATTAAGCATGCGAAGCAAAGTTGATCCATTTGTTAGGATAATATTACTGTGAACGTTATGCTAATTTCCATTAGCATCAATGAGAATCCCCATTAGATGTTTGCATCGAGCTAACAGACCAAGTGGTAGTTATTTTAATATATATATTAAAAAAAACAATTTAGGAATTAAAAATCAATTCAGAAATGTAAATATAGAAAATGTTTGCTCTGGGAGAAGAATACACACTGTAAAAATCACACCATATCTGTGCGATGCAGTGTGCTCCAGTGTTACTATTAAAATTGCCCATGTATGTGACTTTGAGCACAATGTGAGTGGTGACCCTACTGTCAAACTTGCACCTCGCAAACTTGGCTGCCAGCTCTCTCTGTTATTAGGGCTGTTGCCTCGGCTGAAATTGACCGCTGAAGGCAGGTGTCATAGAGAAAAATGATGTCTTTCCAGGTTTCCTTCGCAGTGGTTACATGAGAGAAAACAGGTGGAATCAAGATGTGTGCAGACCTCTGTGAACCAAACAGTGAACACATGCTGCTACCCACTACCACACGGTGGTGGGTGGTCTGGCCGGGACCATTTTCCACAACCGATCCAGCAAATGTATCCAAACAGGTGCCCCTATGTCTGAGGATAAAATGAGACCTGATAGCATTGATCACACGTGGAGGTCTCTCCAGATTGTGAAGGGTTTGTGGTCTTGTGTTGTCTTCAGAGAGGCATTTCTGCCTTTGACCTTTGATGATCAGAACGTCCGAACCAAGGGCGGATATTTCAATTCACTGCTGGGGGTGGCGATAAACATAAAAATACCTGGAGCTGACACCAAAAGAACTGCTCAATGTTGTGTATTAATAAATGTATATCAGAGGTTCTCTCAGTTTTATTCTCAGCCAAGGACCCTTTACAAGATAGAAAATAATTATAACCCCCTCTGTATGTCCCCGGGATTAATTTGATGTAGCCTTTTTGTTTTTACACTAACTACTCCCTGTAGTTATGTGAACAAACAACACAACACAACACAACACAACACAACACAACACAAGAGAAATCTATAAGAAAGATTATATATTATGTAGTAAAAAATATGTGTACCATGTCAACACACAATACCCATAATACATGTACACACACATCAGTGTGTTTTACTCTTTGTGCATATTACAAAAATACAAGCACATAAAATAAAATGTTGATTCTGATTATTTTAAATAATATACAATATGGGAAATATAAAACAGGAAGTTGAATATAATAGAGAGAGCCACCATTAATGGGTTTATATGTTTTTTATGTTATAGATTGTTAGATTAGAATGAAATCTACATATTAACTATTTTAGATTTAAAAATTATTTGCGGATTTATGAAGCCTGACAAAAGAGTAATAATAACATTATCAAAATATAACCCTTACTACTTCTCTTCACTGGATAATTGACAATGGTCATACCAGCATGTTAAAATGTTTTTAAATGATTATATTAATGGTAATAATAGAATAGCAGTGTTCTTAATAATTACAATTACATTGAGCGTGGTGTGATCTCATTTAACAGAGTCCCCATCAAGAGGATAGTTTCATTATAATCATATTTTCATATTGTAGTAATCAAATATGTGTCACTGGTCTAATCTAAGTTCTAAAAGCAGGAGAAATACTTCAGTGAATAACAAACTAATATATTATAATTAATATTCTTCAGAAATATTTCATATTGTACTCACTTAAAACAAGCTGTGGACAATTATGCCACCAAATGTAGGGCAATGAAAATAGACAATACTCACTATATACTAGAATTATAAAATGCTGCACATTTTAATTAGAAATAGTAGTGGCATAAATAAAAAATATATGAACTGTACATTACAAATATTACAGTTATGATATAACAAAGTAATTTGGTATGAAAACCAGGATTTTGAATTTAACCAAGTGTGCTGTGTCATAAGTAAACATTTGTAACAAAGCCAAACCATTCGGAACTGGTTGAAAATTCAGGAAGTTATGAGGATTTTCATGACATATTTGCTTTCGGAAGCACGTCTGTCCTGTAACAATATGGTAGCTGCATCAACTATGAGGCAATGGAGTGAACAAACTGCAGATTGTGAACATGTTTTATTCTACTGAGTGGTAGTAAAGAAAAGTGTCTAACACATCCTTTGCTTTAAGTTCATCTTTGAAAAGTAGCTACTTACTCGAGGTCGGCCCTCACACACTTCACGCTCCACAGACACTCGTCACTCAGGCTGATGTGTGTGAGGATGGCAGGCAGTGAACCAAACTTCTGTGTAGCACACGCAAACTAAACTTAGAAACACATCGTTTTTCATCTACAAGTGGCACAAAGCATATTATTATGTCACGTAAAATTATTACTGAAAATCTGTACTCAAGTACAAGTACTGTTTGTTACAATGCTAAAATAATAATTACAAGTAAAAGTACTGGTCAAGGACATCACCTTAAGTAAAAGCACAAAGTATTTGTTGCAAAAAATTCTGCAAAAAGTATTAATTACTTTTACCCATTTATGTCACAGTCACTTCTCCAAACTAGCTTTGTCAATTTTGTGCATTTTCCTGAACCAGTAGTTGAAAACTCTAACAATCGATTAATCATTAATAATTCATAAGATACAAAACACGTTTTTTTATTTTCATTTTTTTCTATTTTGTTTTTTTCATTTTATTCTCATTTTAAGTCTAAGTTTTGTGATTGACGTTGTCAAATGAGGTACAATTACAGCCATTTCTATTGATTAAATATCCATGAATACATTTTTAATTGGTTAAATTATTAATGGCAATGAATTGACTGTTGATTAATAATTAATATTTATTCCAAATGTCTTTGTCTTTGTTTTCATTGGCCCGTTTGCAATCAGATCACCTGATTGGCTACTAAAATGCAGATGAAAGGTTTGGAAATGAATGCAAATTGTACTCAGTACTCAACTATGATTTTAAAAGAACTAAGCAGATTACATCTTGTAATGCATACTTAAGTACAAGTAAAAGTACAGAACTGAAAAATCTACTCATAAAAGTAAAAGTACCCCAAAAAACTACTGAATTACTGTAATTTGAGTTTTTGTAAATAGTTACTTCCACCCCTGAAAATTATATAGCTATGTTTACAACCCCCCCACTCAAATTATATTTCGGTCGCCTCTTGCTTTAAACTCTCAGTTTCCTGGATTGAGCATTATAAAAATATATCTTGCTAAAAAAACACTACAGTAGACGGAGAACAGTGTTTTGTGCAACTACAAGGCTGCAGCAGAAGGAAGACACAGAAACCAAAACTGTGCCAACTACAGTATATTTGACTGAAAAGTCCCTCATTACACCAGAGCCCCCACAGTTTATCATCCGGCAGTGGCGGAAAAGAGCTGTCAGTCACTGACTGATTGGGTCGTGTTTCTGTTCAGGGGTAAGACAGTGATGGAATAATTCCCCAATCTTGAAGGATTTCCTGGGAATATGCCACCATCTCCTCACGCATGATGCTAATACGAATTTTACTGTTATCTGGCAGGGTGGAAAATAATGGGAGCGTGTTCAAAGCCCTTTTCTTTATTCACTTTCCAATCTATCACAGCACACATGACATACAAATGTGAGCAACCAGACTTGATTTCATAATGATATTGATGTGCCCGTTAACCCTCTATGGCATGAGTTATAACTTAAACATGACAAAAAATGTTTTAAAGGCCGTTATTTCTTTAAGTTGCTTCAAGGGTGAAGTTTTTTTTTAAAAAGGTGGGTATGGCATTCTATGGATGAAAGCAACATAAATATGTAAACCGGCTATACAGCCAAAAATAGCACAAAATGCTGCACACAATTCCAGTTATGGAATGTATATGGGTTTATGGACTATAAATGTACACAAACATAACTTGGGGGTAGAATATTGACATTCTCTCTGTTAAAACTGATTTCCCTGGGTGTAATTAATAATCTAGACGATATTTAATTTTTTTTTCTTTTAAATGTAATTAAAAGCTGTAAACATAGTCTCAGAGTAGCCTAGTCCGGTGTAAATCAGTTGCAGTCCAATAGACTGAATGCACACAGATCACCGCATTTTCTTGCCTAAATATTGAACAATTAATCAACTCTGGGAGCCTTCAGATCAGGATCTTCTCAGTGTCACATATCCATGATAAATGCAGTGCAAGCAGGATTTCCTGGTTATGTGATGCAATCAATTATCTGCCCTTTCAAAATAAGAGACTCACTTTAAACAACTGAACAGTAAAACTTTGATTTTATATTACAGCCTTTTAGCAAAATGTAGATAAAACAATTGTTGCCATTATAGCGACACCATGCAACAGAGAGTTAATGACTGACTTTAAGTTACATTTCACTCCAAAATCAAAAATACATATTTTCCCCTTTGGCCTACAGTCCTGTTTATCCATCTAGATCGCTTTGGTGTGAGCTGCAGAGTTTTGGAGTTATTGGCATCAGATGGGACAAAATTACACCCAACTCGCATCGCTTCAGGCACCAGAAAATACATTTGAAAAATTCAACACCAGTGTCTCTCTCCAGAAATCATGACCCGGTTACTCAAGATTATCCACAGACCTTGTTGGGAGCAGTTTCATGCAGGATTCTACCAACTGTAGAAGAACTGTAATTAACAAGTCATTAATAAATGATGAAATAGCACTACAGGCCAAGGGGGAAATATCTATTTTTGAATTTTTTGGGGTGAACTGTCCCTTCAAACAGAATACAACTGCCTGCAGGTGTGAGAGCGAGTGAGCAAGTGAGACTACTTTCTTTGCATTAACAACAGTCAATATCAAAATCCTTAAAAGCACAATACAGTCAAAGCAACATTGTAAATGTAAAGCCAGAGGGACAACAGTATAACTGTTAAGGGCTGGAATAAGAGGCCTGCAGCTGTACTCGCTTATCTATGTGAAAGCAATCTAATGCTCTGTGGACCTCGGGGATCAGGGTATTTGTCCCTTGTGCACCACACACAGTAGTTGGTATTACAGCTCTCTCTGCCTCCTCATCCACCCATGCTGACTGAATGTGAATTGGCTGCAGCACAGAGCCTGAACTGTAGAAGCCTGTAGGTCAGGAAGGGCAGAGTGATGCTGTGCAATACACAACACCCCATCATTGAGAATGTGCAAGGGCATGCATGTTTCTGATCTGAATTCTGAATTTTAACAGAGGGGGGGAAAAGATCTGAGACTCTGAAACACATCAAAACAACCCAAACCAGCACAGACAGGCCAAGCATTTACATGATGTCTGATGAAATCTAACAAATCGCCCACAAAATCGTATTGAAGGTTCTTATAGCAAAACAGCGTAAAGGGATCAGTCAGATTATTTGAAGCGAGATTATATGGGGTACTTATCCATAGTCAGTGTATTACCTATAGTAGATGGTGGTTGACATGCTTAGTTTGTAGAAGCAGAGAGGAGTATCTGTGGACAGTATCAGCAGCAAAAAGTATTATAACCACTTAAAAAAGGCACATGTATAAAAAAAATGTTGTGTTATGTTGTGTTCCCTTTCCCACTACAAGCTATAACATATATTTAGAATATTTCCACTGTTTTACCTTGCTGTCACACAGCCTTTTCCAATGGGAAACTGTCATTATAGAGGCCAAATATCACTCTCCCTTACTTCAACCAGCCTCCACTAGCAAAAGTAGTAATTTCACCTCGCAGATCATAAGAGTTGCTGGTGTACTGCTGTCTCGATCTACAGTATTAGTTAGTTTGTGCTGCTGTGTGACTTTGGTAAGTCTGAACTAAACTTTTAAAACACCAAAGTCACATAATAACGCAAACATACAAACAGATTGGAAAAGCAGTGTAACAGTAATTCTCGTTTTCTTTCAGGTAAAATTACTGATTTGCCAATGGAGTCTGGTTGATCTGGAGAGAGCTACATTTGGCTTATATAACAGCAGTTTCCCAACGGTAGAGGAAAAGCGGTAAAAATATTCTAAATATAGCGTATACTTAAAGTGATTACGATTTTTTTAGGGTGGATTTTTTTAGGTGGTTTTTGAGGACATTGCTTAGCTTCCTACACCTCCTCTCAACTTCTTCAAACTGGGGGAGTGTTAACTGGGGTCAACTGTGGGTAACACACTGACTATCAATAAGTACCTCATCGAACCCCACTCCAAATGATTCAAACTTCCCCTTTGAGAAATCTTTGAGTAGCAACATGAAGATATAAATGTAGCTGAAGATTGTTAGTCTCAGTTTCTGTTATCCGGTTGGATTTGGGGAATTATCACAAGCAGGATGGGAAGCATCAACCCACTGTAGCAGCGTAAGTTGGACTAATTAAGTCTTGATCATACTTCAGTACAGATGTGGACCTGGACAGCTGATTTCTTTTTTAAATGCATAATATGTAAGTCCTGCACATATGGGTCTATCTTGCATTGAAACCAAACAAAAGACGTCGCTAAGTAGCGTGGGAAGATGGGAATCATTGTCTTCATTGTTAAACATCCATAATTTCTGATTGACGTGACTCTTGACTGATTGAAGTTAAATACAAACTAGCAGCTAGTAGAAAGCTCACCGTTGCCTTCAATAAATTGCTCTGGTATTTGGTATAATGTAAGTGCACAACTCAACAAAATATGTAAGATAAGTGTTGCTATTTTTTACATTTTAATGTGGAAATGTTACATATTATAGCTTTAAAACACTCTGGATGGTGCAGAACTGTATCATGGCCTAACCTCTCCAGCCATTGACACTGTACTGCACACATGATAAAATGGTTCTACAAAGCATAGCAGGGTTTGGCCCTATGGGTGCTCAAGCAAAGGCCATAGGGTCACTGATCTCAATACATCTCTGTTTATTAGGACCATTAATACACACCACAGGTTTTATGCTTTATAACTATGATGTCAGGGAATCGATTTAAAACTGAGAGGGTGTCATGATTATAGTGTGAGGGAAAAGGTCATACGGTTTCCAAAATCAATAAATAATTACAACATATTTTATAAATACAGCAGTTTTTGAAAAGACAAACACATACTAGTGGACAAAGGCTGCTCTTTGGCAGAGGTCTCTAGCAAAGAAAAGTTAAAGCTACTACAAGTAGTTTGTAACAGGTTATGAAGCAGTCGCAGTTTATTACTAATGCCTCTATATGAGCTACATGAGATATATGCCTGCCACCAGGTCGGACTCTGTTTGGAATCAGATAAAACAAGCCTGTGTTTACATTTGCCTCGGCAAAATTACAGTGAGTCATACGTTAGCCAGTTAAAAAGAAGCAGGAGGACATTTTCATAAAGATAATTTTATTTTTGACTCCATATTTTTTGGTTATTAAGGTGGAAAAGCTACTGCTTTTGTCCAAAGGGGCCTCAAAAAATCAATAAAATATTAAAGTTCCTTGTGGTAGCTTTAAAGTTCAGCTACTAAATACAGAAAACTAAATACATGACTGATTATTCTTTGGTTTCTTTTTTGCACTCTCTTTCATCATTATTTCCCCCACGGTTTGGTTTATAAGCTGGATACACTTTAACAGAACAGTTTTTCAGAGAAACTTTACTCTGTTGTTGTTCCGGTGACGACTTTAAGCTGTGGCTAAAGCCTCGAATGACCTCACTCCTCTGCCTCAGAACTCCCTAGGCTTTGTATCGGTGATATATGGCCTGACATCAGGTCAAAACAAGAAACACTACCTGTCAATTTCCTATTGTCTACACAGTGGACACCTTTAGCCCTGGGTTAAAGTAAGGAGACTGCTGAACAGCCTCTGTCTACACTCAAAAAGATTTGCTCAAATGGCAATGCTGTCCCTAAACTCACTCATTCTTAGATGCATGGGCATTATAACATCAGCTCCTGTACAGTGCTGCAATCTAACACAATATCCTTGAAATATATACAAACTGTGTGAAGCTTATAATATTCAATTACTGTCAAGACTGTGTCAGGTTTTTTTTTTTAATCTGAGCCTGAAGTTTGAAATGTTATTGCATTAGAGCTGCTGTCTGCTCGTCTGATCAGAATAAAACTATATATATACGTACGTCTTAGCAATTGGATGTGTCTTCTGGTTGAACAATGTATAATGGAAGTCAATGAAGCAAAACATATCACAAAAAGGGATTTGTAAGGTAATGCTTCACACTACAGGATTTTAGTCCTGACTTTCGACATCGACACATTTTGGAAATCTTGTGTTCTGGAAAGCTCTTGTGAGTGACAATCGCTATGTGTGAACTGTTAACAGACACAATCCAGAGCTCTGAGAGAGCTCGCTGATGACCCACAGGCTCCCAAAAGATATCAAGCCAGTTTAATATCTGGTCATGTCAGGTCAGCTTCAGGAGCCATGCAATTGCAGCTCGGCCTCATCGCTAGCTCGTCAAATACCAACGTCACTGCTCCTTGCGTGCACGGTACCTATTTACGGCAGAAAAAGGTGCATCAGGCTTTAAAAACGTAAACCCATCAGTTGCTGTATGAGGCAACGTCTCATACAGCCGCTCAAGAATACCTTATGCACCAGGTGAGACACAGAGGGGCGGAGACAAAACGTGGGTATTTGATGAGTTGGGATGAGAATGGGTTGGCAAAAGCTGCAGCCAGACATGACATGGGGGAGGAGAGGAGTTCAGAGGGAGAGACAAACAAAAAGAGGAACGGAAAAGCATCAGCCAGGAAAAAAAAAACAAAAAGTAATTATAGTAGTAGAACAACAGTAACATGCTGCACACTGATGCTCGTGTCACTTCTACTATGTGTTTTTGTGACATGACATAGTTTGGAGACCACACAGACTTGTGGGGGATTCCTGATGCCAGGTGAATGATCTTGTAATGTGTGACCCCGCTGCTGATCAGTCATGTTGCTGATCAATCACCAGAAAAACCTGCGTGTTGGACGTAAGCACAGGCCGCTTATTCCGACTGATATGTTCATTTATTGTTAGGTGCCGCCCCCCTTGTGGATGTAGTGAGTATGACAGGATAAGTAATAAGGAGCGAGAAAGTCCATCTTTGGAAGAGGTGTGGTGGATGGATGCTTAAACAAGCACAGGACTTTCACCCAGGAAAACATGGCTTGACTCCTGTGTGGAACACTTTTGTCACGTGAGTGACGTCACTTCTGTTATGTGACATACATAACATTATTATTTTAACCCAAACCACAATCTTTTTATAAACCTTAGTGAGTACGTCATTGCCGAAACCTAGCCAAGTAGTTTTTTGTGCCTAAACCTAACCAAACGTCAACAATTTTACAACGTAAACCACGTGTCACATGAGTTATGTCATTTTGCAAATGACATCACTTCCACCATGACATATATAACATAGTTATTTTAACCCAAACCATGACCTTGGTTTCCTAAATCTAACCAAGTAGTTTTTGTACCTAAACCTAATCAAACGGCGACTCTTTAACAACGTAAACCACATGTGTAATGTCACATGACCTATGTAAGGCAGCTAAGGTCCGCTAAGTCTTTCACTGCTGGTACTCCTATATGTTGAGTAACTAACACTGAAAAACGATTCAGGCATTTAGGTACGAGGACGTGTTGGGCAGCTGATGTTTTTGAAAGTCATGTAGTGTGACAAGTCATAAAAGTGTTTAACTGTTCTGAATGTCCAGATACAAAGTGGAATGAAAAGTAAAAATGGGGATACACTTTTGGATGATCTTTCCTGGCAGGAATTC
>JAJHUR010103813.1:0-13875 GCA_027495735.1 Lutjanus campechanus
TTTTTTTTTTTTTTTTTAACAGAATAGCTTCCCAAATATTCTGAACTCCTTATATTTTTCCTTCAAACACAGATAACAAGTTAATAACTCCTTGAGGTTCAACAATCAATTCAATTTGCTATTTTTCTTCTTTTTTTTCATTATACATTCTTCTCTTATTGCATTTTGTTTTATGCTCTTCCAGCCTCAGAGAGAAGGAATGCGTTATCTTTTGAATACACCTACAATCTATCTGTCCAGCTATTTTTTTAAATTCTTTTTTATTTATTTGCGCTTCATAATATTCGCTCTGCCTTATTCCCATTTCTTTTCCAAAGCCTTTATTTTCTCTAAGATTATGAATGCGACAACCCAGAACAAAAAAAAAAAAAACACACAAAGACACGCACACATGCAAACAGCGTCAATATTGTCCGGACATACATGCCTCATACTGTGAAATACACTTATATAGAAGTGAATAAATTTCCTCTGACAGGCAGACTAATGCATATGCACACACACACACAAACTGTGTATTTCTAATATAATAATCCTATTGTCTACAGTAACAGTGTGAACACACTCATGTGCCTGCAGGAATATAATTTGAGACACACACCCATACACACATGTACAAACACACACACACACACACAGAAACACTCAAGGGACGGATGCAGCCTGATAATTGGCAACAGGTTTCAGTGACTTATTTTATCTACGAGTGTATTGAATTTCTCTCCTTCCCTTATTAAGACGGGGGATTGAAACCAGCTCAGATATCAAGGCTGACACACACTCTCTGATTGTCTCTGCCACTTAATGGGAGCTTTACGCCGCCTTTCTCTTGAAATGATTTTCTCCTTCTGAGAGTGGAAAGAGGTCTGTGGACCAAGGCTGAGATGGGAACTGGGAGAAACAGAATGATTAAAAATCAGCTTTGCTCATTTTAATGTGTGTTTACAACCAAAGATTCAACTTCTTCCTATTCTTGGTGAATAGAAAAGGCTCTTTTCGCAATGCTAAAGTTTTTTTGTTTTTTTTTTGCTGTAGGCAGAGTTAAATCTCTGAAAGTGTTTTATTCAACAAAACACTATCTGAAGTGTGTCCCATCAGTTGCATCATAAGGATAATAAGAGATATTTCCAGCTCAGCAGTCAAGAATTAAGTTATAATCAAATAAAGAGGATTTTGGGGGGGCAATCTTATTTAAAGATCCCCTCCAGACGTGAATTAAGAGATATATCAATCGTCTGCTTGGGACAATAATGATTATCTGATATGTTTTTTTTCCATAAAGAAAGTATAATTCCCACATTACATAAAATCCTTTAAAAGGTCTCTATTCCTTTCACCTCATTAATTTCACCTCCCAGAATCGATTGATTATACAAAATCTGTGCATTCCTAAAGTTTTCCTACTGAACATAAGATGTCTCCAACTTCACTTTAAAGTCCACGTATTGTATGGCCTCAAGTTTCTATGTCACACTCGTAGAAGTTGCAAACTGACCCAGGATTGGCTTCCAAACTATTTGTGATGTCACAAGTTATGCTTGTAAGCCCGCCCCTTAAAGTCAGATCTTCAAAGAGCACATAGAAAATTTCTGCTTTCAGCAGACGAATATGAAAACATCTTTCTAGTTTCAAATGCTGCACACACATCATTCTGTACAGTGAAGCTCAAACATTCAACTGTAGGAACAAGAAGAAAAACGTATGTTTGAGTGGAGAAGGATTTTAAATTGTCCTCATGAGGACATTATTCTTGTAAAAAAGTAGTAATATACATGTTTTGAAACTGAGTTAAGAATTTGAAAGTTTTCTTTTGATGTACTGTAGTGATGTTTGTGGAAACACTTTCAAAGCATTTTCAAATATGGTCTAAAATGTTTCATCGGACTACTGGGCCTGAATGTGTGTGTGTGTGTGTGTGTGCAGATTTGTGTGTTTGTATGCATGGCCTGCAGCCACTAATAATCTTTCTTGTTCTTCAAATGTCAAATGGTCACGAGACTGCAACGTGATAGGGTAACACCTTCCTTTTGTCCTTGCCTCACACACACACACACACACACACACACACACACATTCAACAGACAGAAGACTGAAAATCATAACTGAAAACCTCGTGTTTCAGTTTTTTGTTTGAGGTAATCACCTATGATACAACTAAAGTGTCCCTTGTGATACTAATGTTAACACCTCAAATATCAAAAATTATGTAATCCAACATTCATTAATGCGCTGAACAACAGTACATGACTCATTGGGGCCTGGGAATTTTCTGGTAAGAGCTTGAAGCAAAACAGACTTCGGGTGAAAATGAATTTAGATTAGTTAAGCCAGAAACTTGGGATGGGAGAGACAAGGAGGAGAAATATGATTAGGTCCTGATGGCAGTTAAATCAAATGTATATCTTATACCTAAATTAATAGTTAAAACATTTTAGAAAATACTTAATTTAATACTTATTTGTTCTTGCCAAAAGGAGAAGATTGATACTATCTCATGTCTGTGAGCAAAATATGAACAGCAGCAGAGGGTCTTTGCTAAGCTAAGCTAACTGCCAGCTGGCACCAAACATTAGTTACAGTAGGGCCTGACTACTACTGGATTTTTGATGCCGATACAGATATTATGGAGAGAAAAAAATCCTATCGGTATATAGGGAAATAATTTTTGGGCGAAATATTAAATATGGAATATAGAATATATACATCGACACAATTTTTGCTACAATCCCTAAAAAGTGGTTAACACTTGTGACAAATATATGTAATGGATGCAGGACATTTTACAGTTTAACAATAAATTACAATAAATTATTGTCCAAAATTAGATGAGGGCACTGAAACAGCAAACCTTTACTGGTATTTTTTAAAACATAATTATGACATATATAAATATATAAATATATATTTTAATAATTACGAATAAAAAATAATTGCTTTAATGTCTGTTTTAGAGAATTTTTTTTAATAGTGCAAATTTGAAACGTATATACTGATACTAACAATTTCTGCATCCAACTCTGGGTAGGAAAGTGAAAAACATAGTTCCCAAAATGTTGAACTATTCCTTTAACTGTGTATAAGTCAACATCCAAACATAGTAATTTCGAAACTCATCAATAAATATAAACCACCTCTAATATCTTAACATAACTCGAACCCTTAACTGCTTACCAAAACACTTTTCTGTCTCAGTGCTCACAGCAGCACACATTCATACATAAACACACGCAGAGACAAAAACACGCACAAATCCCAATTATTACACACAAACAGGCAGAGCATGGCAAAAGCTGGCTGATTTAGCCAATAATCTAAAGATGACTAAAACAAACACACAGTGAACTTTCGAGCACTCATGAGCCACGCTGCCTCACCACAGGAGAGACCAACACAACAGCCATAAGCAGTAATTACTGTATCAGCAGACCCCTCCCCTCTTCAGCATTTGTCTTCCTGCTCTATCAGATCAACAAGTCTCATGTGAAGTGGCCTAAATAGCCGTTAACGTGCATCAGCCACAAACAACAGTGATATAGAGAAACAGCTGCATTTTGCAGCTTGTCAAACTTTGTTGTTACATGTTTATGCTGAAAACCAGTGTGATGAAGATATGAACTGTCCACACACTGATGTGTAGAAAATGGCACATCGGTTTAACACTGCATAATTACCACTTAGAATTAAATAGCCCTTGGCAGGCGCCCGACCATGCTGGGAATGAGGTTAATACAGCCAATCACATCAAACACGCAACACCACTCATGCCATCACATGCACACACACAAGTCCTAGCTTGCCATTGTAATTATGACACCCCTTGTCCTGTATTTCTGTAACCCCCGCAGATACTACCCTGGAAACCAGATGAATCTGCCGAGCTCATGTTTGCATTTGCTGTGTCACATATTTCTGGACCCCCTTCGATTTACTCGGGCCAATCACAGCAGTTTATTTAACATGGCTGGGCTTTCTACAATAATTGACAAAGGCCCCATTTTGCTCTGCGTTGCAATACCTGTTGAGCAAGCTTTGTACCTCGGGTAACTTTCTCCTGTTTCCTGTACTGAGATATGTTATGTGCTAGACTCGTTTATATAGAAAAGAAAACCACATTTTTGAAGATGCTTAAAAGATGTTGCTGGAGGACATGTAAAAATGACATATAGTCACATCTTAAGTTAGCTTATGTTAGCAAAACACTAGCTAACTAGCTATCCAATCTGTAAGCTAATGCCAACTAGTTAGCTAGCTTGCTAGCTAGCTAGCTAGCCAGCGTTTTCCTAACATAACTTTATGCATTTCTTTTCAACATCGACAAGCCTAGCACATAGCATTTCTAAGTACAGGAAACAGGAGAGGAGAAAGCTGACTGGGGTTTTGCCAGGTACCAAGCATGCTTAACTGTTACTTGAATACAGAGCAAAAAGAAGTACATAGAAAGGGTCAGTTGCATCCAGAGGCATTTTGGCCTGTGTGTGCTGATAATGCCCCAGTGAAATGAAAAAAATGAATTGAGAGGTTCCAAACTAATTCACATTAGCAAATTAGTCTGGCAATGTAGGCTACAAAAATACAATATAGTGGAATAATGCCATAAGCTAATTACAGTAATTTATGTGCATATTCAGGTGGACAGAACAAGCAAAGCTAAAATAAAAGCATAACATTTAATGTATATTATATTGTCAATGACACTTTCTGGGAAGTTTTACAGGCTCAGAGTTGTACATTTTATTTTAAGTGGTGTCTACTGTACAAGACTAACATTACACCTGTCATGAATGAATGAAGGAGTCTTTATGAATGTTTATGACAGCTGTCATTAAGGTCCAGTGTCTAAGATTTCAGGGGTGACAGACATGAAATGTAATATTCATAAGTATGTTTCTAATTAGTGTATAATCACTTAAACATAAGAACTGTTGTTTTTGTTACCTTCAAATGAGCTCTTTATATCTACAGAGCATATGAGTCCACCATGTTGAACCGCCAGGTTTCTACAGTAGCCCCAAAAGACAAACCAAACACTGGCTCTAGATATGGCCTTACATATTTTGCACAATTTTGCATCCACTGTAAGTTTTTCTACATGCTAGGAAGGGAAGAGTGTTTGCAGTCTGTGAGGTCACCACCAGATGCCTCTAAATCCTCAACACAACGGGCCTTTAAGAGTCATTTGGTCAATTATATCATTTGTAATGCAAAGTTGACATTATTTGACATGTCTTTGTTATGACAACCTGACATTAAGTAGGACAACAATATCTTTGTTATACAGCGTATGAGACGCTTCTAACAAGGAGGAGAAAGAGGCCTGTTAAAATATATGAAAGAGAGGCTGCACTCAACATGATCACTACTTAATTATGATGCAGCTGCTGCGCGTGCGTGCACACACACACACACACAATGTGAATGTGTTTAATTCACTCAATGATATCAGCATCGACACTTGTGATGTCTACTTGATGAGCCATTACCAGAGTGGACACAAATGCCACACACACAGAACACTGTGTGTCATTTTAATAATGACTCCTCCTTTTCCAGGTAAGAGGCAGAGCGACAGAGAGAGACGATGAGCATTCAGTGTGATGACTGCTTACACCCAATTTGCATACATCAAGCTCACATGCAGCCATGCTCTCTGGAGGATTTGAGTCAGTCACATTGCTGGCAACATCCCCCCCTCACATCTATTATGGAGCCTTTGTGAAGAATGACAAATGGTAATGTGTGATAAAAGTCATATGCTCATTTTAGCAACATTGTTCCATTGTCTCTGTGGCAAGCAGGGTTAAATGTTGGATGACAAATGCCTCTAAAACGCCTAAAGGCAGCAAAGACCTGAACTAGCACTTGCCCACTTATCCCTAAATGCCCTACCACGAATCTGACCTTTTACAAAACCATTTCACAACCAGTACCAGATGTTACGAGCCGCCCTCACATTTCCTGAATGTCTTGTCCCTATCATTGTTCCACACTTTAATTCCCCTCCGGTTTCTTGTCTTTATCATCACCTGTGTCCCTTTTGTTGTTTCTGTTTCAAATTTTCTCATTCACTTTGTTCCCCCCCCCCCCTTTTTATTCTTCACGTGTCATCTCCCCTTCACCTCATTGTTTTAGTCTTTCCTTGCCTTCTTATTTTTGAGGTCTCCCCGCGTCTCCCTTTCATTCTAGTGCCTCGAGCACTTCCATTCATTTTGCTGACATTCGATTGTCAGACGACGACTTCTTCAAAATGGCCCAATTCAACCTTATTTTTGGTGTGAGGAGAAAATCGCTTACTCTCTTACTCCCAGTTCTCTCTCTCCCTTGTTATTTTAACTTCTCTTAGTCTTCCCTGTCTCTCTCTGTGTTTATGGTCTTAAAAACTGTCATTTCAGAGGGCAGAGGTATGCATTACCCTTTCAGTCCACCACACATGCAAAGCAGAGTTTGTATGAGGTGGGGTGGATGGGTGGGTCAAACACACAAACAGCCGTTTCAGCAAGGCGACCAGGGTTCCTGTGTAAAACCAGTAGTCAACACTGATTTCTTTTAGTTATATATATGCATATAGCATATGTAAGTTACATTATTACGTACGTGAATTTACGTCAAGGTACTTATTTCAACCCAAACCTAAACCTAACCAAATATAACTTAGTAGTTTTATTTCCTAAACACAATGAAATCAATTGATTGTTCTGAGTAATTTTTTTTTTAAAAAGTTAATATTTTTATTTTTTTTTATATATTCTGAGTATCTTTCAAGACATTTGATGACATCACTTTGGGCTTTCACAATTTTCTGAAAATTTTCTGACATTTTATGGACCAACTCTAATAATCAATAGCTAATCAATTAATCGGGAACATGGTTGAAAGATTAATGAAGATAATCCTTCATTGAAGCCCTAATCCAGACTTGCAAAATACACATTGTTCTGTCGTCAAACTGTCCAACAGATACTGCATTTGTGGTAAATCTTGGCTACTCAAACACAAAGACTTTTCATACATCTTTCACCTTGTGCTCACACAGTTTTACTCTGCACTAAATGTACTTGACACTCCCTTTTCCTGCTCCTCCTCATTCTTGTTTTTCAATCCTGACCCATTTCTCTTTGCGAATACACGGTCAGACCTCATGAAACCTCTCACCTCTTTCTCACCCTTTCATTGTTGTTTCTACGACGTTTGACACCCGAACCAGAAGTTTGTCCCTTTACAGCTACAAAGCCTCCACCTCTACCCCCTCCCTTTTTTTTTTAGTTTTTTCATCTCCTGACCTCTCCATCCTGACCTCTGGGATGCATGAAATATATGTAACATTCTGTGGAAAGCTCTTCCTCCTCTCCATCTCTTCTTCTCTCTTTTGAAGATGCTCTTTTCCAGTTCAGACCCGCAACCTGACCTCTACTCCTTTTTAAACGTACACTGCATGTTCACAATGTCTCGTACTGAAAGCACTCGGTTTCTGATTTCCCTTTCCTCTCTCATCCTTTCATTCCCTACCTCCTACTCTCAATTTTTGCCTCTCCATCTCACGCTGCATTTCTTCATGTACAACTCTCCCTCTCTATCTTTTTTTTTTTAAAGTGTACTCTTTATATTTCCTGGCCTATGAATCTGACCTCTGCAGTTTCTGTCTGTCAAGGCTCCACAACTCTGCTTCTACACTATTTATCTCAACAAAATAACTCTCTGTGTCGAGACGCACACACAAAAGAAAAAATGTTCTTTTTCCCTCTGTCTTCCAACAGCCTCTGCAATGCAGTAACAGATGTTTCACAGAGGAGTGAAGGTTACCTACAGCTGAAGAACATTCATTTATTCAGACTGTTGTATGTGTGTGTCTGTGTGTGTTGCCTGGTTGGAGTGGGGATTAACAAAATGACTAAGTGCCCACTGTCTTGTCTCACTAAATATTTGAACAGCAGTAGAGCTTCTCCTCTATACAGTCTTTTGGGAGCATTTTAAAAATGTGACTCCTTTTTCTCTTCTCTTTAGTTAAGTTCCTCTTACTTCTTTCCTGCTCCTAAGTCTTTGTCTCTTGACCTTTTTCACAGTTTTCTTCCTCCTAATTTCTTCACATTAGTCTCATTTATTGTGTGCCTCAGGATCTTTTTAGAATGCTTGTGGTGTTGCTCTGTGGAAGGCAGTGTCGGTCTGTCTGTTGGTATTAGATTAATTGCTATGAAATTTTGAACAGATGTTCATGGTTCCCAGATGATGTATCCTAATGACTTTGGTAATCTCCTGATTTTTCACTGTGCTACAAGAAAAGGTTTACTTTTCTGGAAAAGTTTAAGTAATAGACAACATGAACAACATATGAATCTGTGAAAATATTCTAATCTGCTTAAAATTCTGCTTTTAGTTATTTAAAAAAATAAATATATTATATTGTTGCTGTGTTTTCACTTGTCTATTGCACTTCTTAGTATATCATAAATAACAAATTGTGTCATTTGATCTGTTCTAAAACAGATGATGGAAAGTGCAGCTGCCACAATGAGCGGAATTTGTGATTTAAAAAAATCGGAAAAAAGAAAGAAGTCGTGCAGTCCATGTGTCTTCTAAACAGCAAGGACGCTGCGCTTGATTTCATTCTCAGAATCTGCAACTGATCTTCATAATATTAGTAACAAACGATCAGAGTTACAGTCTGATGTTACTCTAAATTACTCTAGAAATGTTTATCCCTCTGACAAGTTCTGACATATGCACACTAGTAAACAGGATGGTGACCTCACTACTGCAAGAATAAAAGCTTGGAAAAGTTTTGTTTGTTGTACAGTACATTGTATATGCATATAAGAGATGCACAGAAGGCAGCTTTTCTAATGCACATGCAGTTAGGGAGATGACAAAATTTACGCCATGCAGATCAATGCAGCCACATGATTGTGGCAAATATTAATCAGGCTTTAATTTCACCTCGGTCGCATCTATTTTATGCGTCCCCATGAGTTTTGCATGTCTCTGATTTTGTCTCTCATTACCAAATGACATGTACTGTGTGGTTCACCACTTGATGAATGTTTTTGCAGACAAGGAGAACTGGAAATATCGGGTGCAGCAAACGAAACACAAACTGGAGCCAGGTAAAAAACAAAGGCACTTAAGTACTTCTTACATTATAGATGGGATTAGGTATAATGTATACATTTGTTTTCTTCTTCCACACTTCACACTACTGGTTCCTGTCAGTGCACGACACTACTGAACCACCGTATGTCGTCACACACACAGCCCCTTGCAACAGTCAAAATAGCAAAGAAATCAATGCACATGTCCATCTGAATATTTCTGTCTTGCATACACACCCCTGGCCACAAGGTAACTGGAGTACTCAAACTACTTACATTAGATTCAGGCCCCAGGTTCCAAAATCTAACAAAAAATATTGTTTTGTCTTTTGAAATTCATCATTTAAGTATTCCAAACAGTTTTGGTCAGAATGCTCTTGTGTTTTTTTTAATATGAATCAATGTCAAGCTTTAAAGGGAGGCAGCTTCACTGGATGCTGATTTCCCTGGGCTTCGGCACAGAGAGATCAGTGATCTGAGAGAGAGACAGAGAGAAGGCCAAACAGGACGGCAGCCAAAACAATGGGAGATAGAGGGAGATAATGAGAGAAGTTGGAGAAAGCCCATAGATACTAGGAAAAAAAAGATGAAAAGAAAGGGGAAGAGAGGGAAACACAGATAACAATACAGTGGAACAAAGACAAAGAACAAATGGAGCGGGAAAGAGAGGACAGAGTCAGATGGGCAAAAAGAGACAGAAACAAAGTGCTTGACTGGTCGATCCAACTGTTTCAAGGTATTATCAGGCACATGTGGACTTTTGGTTAATAAGAACTGTTCACTAAACAAGGCTGAAAACCTGCTGACACAATCAAAACAGCCAAATCCTAATAAAGAAAATTTTGAAGAGCTACTTATTAAGCCTGCTGTCATTGATCAAAGCCAGTTTAGTTTACTGTCTGGAAAATTTATGCTAAGTCAAGTGAATTTCATTTATTATATGCTATTCACTTACAAAGCGATATACTCCATAAGTTTTACTTTAGTAAAACTAGCTAGTACTTTTCTGTCGACAAGAAATAATAACGCTTCCTCCCTGAATTGTCTGTTGATGTATACGGTCGGCCTGCGCTAAACATTAATGTCAGTAACAATGACTGGAGGGGCTGTAAAGGTGTAAAAAGTCTGAGAAACACTGTCTCATGTTATTTTGAAATGTTCTTGTTTCCAGTTTTCTGTAATAATGAGCGGATGAGGCCTAATGAAGCTTTTTGCGCTTTCTTTCCATTCGTGCCGCTTTGTCTACGCTTCAGGAGCCGTGTCTGCTCGTGTCTCACTCAATAATGCCACACACTCTCTTGTGAACTTATCTACGGCAGCTTGAGCATAGCTTGCGTTACAAAATCCAATTTCCTTGACTCTGGGATCCAGCAAAATGGCCACAGACAGGGCAGTTAGTTTTTCTAACAAACCGAATTTGTCTGCCAAGTTGTTTTTCAGATTGTTGGCCAGTTTAGTGCCAGTGCCATGAATCATCTGAGCACATTTTGCAGCAACTTCTTTTTCTTTTTTTTTATGAGTGGCTTTGGTCCCTGCACCCGTTTTTCATTGGTCAACTTGACATTGGATTGGTGGAATGACTGTACTGTGAGTAAGTTAACTGTACTCTGCATGAAAAACAGTTTATCTTTGGCTGTGGTGCAAGATTTGAAATGTGCCACAATTTTGTGGGTCTGGGTGTGGATATTTTCCATCTCAAGGATTATTTTCACCACAAGGTGCAAAACCTGAGCAATAAATATGTTGGTTGCTACTGTATTATACTCGTGATCTGTGATCAGACCAGTGACTCTGATTTTCACCCTGCCGTTACATTTTTAGTAGCGTCAGTTAAGTGAGCTGCTGTGTGAGTCAGTGGAAAATTTTGTACCCCCTGAAAGAACGATGGCCAGCTTCAGGTTTTCAGCTGTGTAGTGGCATACGGCAGAAAGATAAGCATCCATGTTAATGGATGCGCACAATTGCGGTGAGACCTGTCTCACCCCGGCCATGGCCTTCTCTTTGGTTGCCTTATAGACTCTATCTCGCCTCCACCAGAGCTTTTACTGCCTTCCTACACAGAATAGTGTAGGTAGAATACAGGATGGTTGCAAAGTTTCTAAAGCTTTCATCTTCTACCACAGAAAATAACTGGACATCCTTCACAATCATGTCCTCCAGTGCATCATCCATGGTTTAGTGTGCATGACTTCATTATGCCTGGCACTAATGTCTCAACTCGGATGAGTTGTTATTAAAGGACAACTTTTGTGTGCATGTCAAACACTAAACTCACTTTTTTCCCCTCTCCTCTTAGCCTAACAATGTTAAGTGTCACTGAAACGACATAGTGTAGTTCAGCGCCAAGACTTTTAAAGCTGTAGCACCAATTAAACGCTTTGTGAAGCACAAATTATGTTTAAACATCATCAGTGGTCATTTGATGAGTTCTGATGAAGTTTTTTCTCACTTTTTTTTTTTTTTTTTAAACCAACAGTGTGTTGGAGTTTACAGCTGAATGCGTTACGTAGGCTATTGTATTGGGAAAGCAGAGAGGTCAAAGAGAAAGCTATCAGTGCCACGATGATCAAAGTGCAGAAAAGCGTAAGCATTTGAGAGCAGAGGAGCAGTCTGTTTCACTGTGGTGCTGAAATTACTGCTGCTACCTTAACAGAAGGCATTTTTGATGCAATAACCTCATGCGTGCAGTCCTGTTTGATATAGAGGCAAAAGGTGATAGTAAAATAAAGACTGAAGCACACAATAAAACAGAAACGAGCCGCAATATGTAACAAAAAAATAAATTAAAAAAAACAACACCTCCCAAAAACTGTCCAGCTACACACAGTCTGCATAAACCCAATCAAATGATGAGTTTACTGCACAACAAACAGCCTCAACACCATCATATCACTCATTGGTAGTTCAATTAAAATCAACTTAATATCCTCTTAGCATTCATAACAAGCGGCACACGAGACAGCTTTGTCCACATCTGAAAAACAATAAAACTAACAACCTGTTGGCAGTCCATCAGATACCACAAATCCCTTTGAAAAAGCACCTGTACTCACCAATTGTATTGAATAAAATCCTTGAAAATATACTTAATGTTCAACAGCTTGTCAGTCTTAACAGATTTTACACCAAAACTAGCTACTATTGTTTTGTTCAAATATTGGACAACATCAACACACATATTACCCAGCGATCGTCATTGCATGTCGGTTAACGACAAAAATACCAAAACATTATAATACCAATACCAAACTAAATTATTCATTTAATTGAATAGTTTTTCGTAGTTTATGAAGAATAACCACATCATTTTGTTATATACACCCCCGCACTTGCCCATCTCTAGTTTCCTCACAACCTCACCAAAACCAGCCTCAACTGCTGGTTGGTGTAAAGCAAACTACAAATAAATATTCACTGGGTGTCTCTTCGCCACTCAGCCTGGCTGGCTGTTGTAAACCCACTGTTTTAATCAGTAAACATGGCTTCTGTATACTTCTTACACCGCCAGATTAAAAATGTTGAAATCCAAGCATTTTATCACGGATCCAAACTAACCTTGAGCTGAGTGTGAGTCTGCTACATCAGGAAGTGAAGGTCTTGGAGGTCATGGAGGTTGTACAGGTAACTCCTTGAGAAAGTCTTTCACCCCCTCCAGCTTCAAGTCCCACAGAACAGATGGCACATAATGTATAATAAAAAAAAAAACAGAATGTTACACTAAACAATTTAATGAAAACAAATTTGCAATTCATTCTGATCATCAAGCTGTAAAACACCTTAGAAGTCCATAAAATCACAAATACAAAAACTCTGGTAAAGAGTCCAATGTTGCAAAATGCTGTTTGGTTTCAAAAGTGCCAAAACAACTTGTACTGTGATGAACTTGAATAGAAATCAATAAACATTACCAATTATATTTTCATCCACCATAATTTTGCTCATTTGTTTTTATACAAACATAGCAAATAAGGTTCTTACCAAGTCAAGAATGTGCTCTGGAAACATCACTGAGGCTTCTGTGTCTGGTTGATTTTTGTTGTGGGACTTTGCATTGCAGGTGTAGATCAATCATGGCAGGTGCAGATCATAAAACACTGTTTACTTGATCAGCTGCAGAACTTTGTCGACAGAAGATCAGTCCAAGCAAGTTCAAACGCTAAAGGGGCTGAGGCACACTAATAAGCACATAAAGGTAGACTAAACCCACCAATACACCTGGAAGGCAACAAAAAACCAACAGCAAGGGAAGGCTGCAACCTGAGGGCTCAACTGGGAGCTGAAGGGGAAACGGGGAACAGCTGTGGGATAAGGTGGCTGATCAGGTGATGGCTGAGGCAGGAAAGCTCTCGAGTGACAGCTGCTGGACAGGTCGGGAATGACAGGGAATGGCTTTAATTAGTGGAGCTGAACATGGAGAATCAAGATTCAAGATGATTATTATCACACTGGTTATACAAATACAGCTGTGTAAAAAAAACTTTGACTGGGATGCATTATGAAATAAATGAAGTACTAACAGACAGAAGAGAACAGTGCCTCTGTTTGGGCGTTATGCAAACTGCAGGAGGTCGAGGGTGGTGGGGAAGCATGGTGCAGATGAGGGATTCAACCAGTCTCTTGAAACACTTGCTGGCTGTGGGGGTGAAGGCTATGAAGGATGAAGAGAGTGGGACTGTAAATGTGTTCACATCCACCTGCATAGCTTCTATATGTGCATGTTTAAAAAAAACAAAAAGCACTTGAGTGGAAAATGCAGAAAAAAACTCAAAATATCACAAAAAGCTGGAGAAGTTGG
>JAJHUR010103814.1:1734-16727 GCA_027495735.1 Lutjanus campechanus
AGGCACCCATTTGTTCCTGCATTTACAGTAGACATAAAGTGATCTGAGAAGTTGCCCTGAGGCGTCCTGTAGATAAAAACATACACCCTCTGACTTTATGTTTTCCATCACTGAATCATGGTGGATGTTATTTAGATTTTCTGACTAGCAACTAAAGGCTAACTAAACCACAGTTAGAGGCACAGTTACCTGCATTGTAATTGCATACATAAAAAGATAAAATGCAGTTCCTTGCAGCCCATAGTGGTGTCAACACAAGAGAGAAAAATCTAAATCTAAAATTCCCTTTAAAAAACAACAACAAACACAACAATATGACTAATATTTATTCAACTCAATCATACAGACTGGTAGCACGGATCGAATATCAGTTTAAAAAGTGTATGTTTCATTTAAAAAGTGCAGCTTTCTGTTTAAAAAGTGCATGTTTCTGTCTAAAAAGTGCATGTTTCTGTTTAAAAGGTGCAGCTTTCTGTTTAAAAGGTGCATGTTTCACTAATAAATCAGTTGCTACTACTTTGATTGTTAAGCAGTACAATCCACTTTCTGCAGCATTTTCACAATAAAAGCCAGAAAAGGGAGGGATTATGCCCTTTGATTCACTGGAATGCTCTCCTCTGGTGTACAGTTTCATTGTGACTGCACAGTAGAAGCAACTGGAAATGATTAATGAATGAACAGCATTCATGTCAAAGAAAATAAGAAAAAGTCACAGCTACATTGTTGAATATGACACGTCAGTGTTGTAGTTTCTAAAACAGGGCTTTCTAAACATCTAGTTTCAAAGAGTTATATAAAGTGTGCCCGTGTGTTTGCAGATCAAGGATCAGGACGTGGAGGCTCGTTTCTGTAAGCTGGTGCAGCAGCTGCTGGACGACCATAAAGACGTGGTCACCATGCTGGCCCAGGGCTTCAGGGAGTGTCGCAGACACGTCCAGGTAACAACTGCACCTGCAAAACTCAGAGAACTACAAACTACTCTGGTGGCTAAGTTGATAAAACATTTGCCCCGCGTACAGAAGCTGAGAGTCCTCTGCAGCTGCCGTGGGTTCAACTCCTGCCTACAGCCCTTTGCAACATGTCCTATAAATTAAAGGCATAAAAAATAACACATTTATATTGTTATTCATATTCCAGATTTCTGTTTGATCATATTGTCATCTGTTTGTTTTTGTTGCTACTGTTGGAGCTGTGAAACAGAAACAAACATTTCCTTTCCTACCTTTTGCAGGATGAGACAATCCTCCGCAACTTCCTGGACACGACGCTGTGCTCTCGTCTGGGGATCCGAATGTTGGCCACGCATCACCTCGCCCTCCACGAAGACAATGTACGTCTTACTGTCTCAATGGCACAAATTATTTTGGAACCTTTGGCCTGTGTGGTCTGCCTGGAGCAGGATGTCTGGTGGGATATATGAGTCAGGGTTGTTTGTTGTCTAATTATTCAACATTGTCGTATTTCCCACACACACATCTCTGATGGTTGATGACATTTGTTGACCAAAACCGCTCCTCTTTCAAAACCTTCTGACTTTTCTACCATGCTTGTGCCTCATTAGTTCCTGGTCTTTAAAAAGAGATACAAATACATAATTTCATTGTTTTTAAAATAGCTGCTGTTGTAGCTTTTAGCAAATGTTAGCAACCATCAAATAAGTTGCTGTGATTGGGGAGTTTAAATGGTTTAACGTCTTAACAGCAACTGAATTCAAGATCTACAGCAAAGTCTGTTTGCCAGCCAATAGGGCTCTCTGTGAACCCAGAAAAGGTCAGTACCCCAAAGTTTTATGTTGTAAATGTGAAGTAGAAGAAGTAGTATGAAAGTGCCAGATGCTAACTTGCTTATGTTAGGCATTTTGCATAATTAAGCATAATTAGTTGAGCTCATATGACTTCTTGTAAATATCCATTTCAAGTCGCTCCATTGGGGTCATCAGGTGGGCGTCTTTCTTCACTGACGCTTTATTAATAGGAACCTCTGCAACCCACCTCCACTGGTAATACTCATGCTTTCCAGCCTCGTTGTCCTGCGTCATCTGCCATGTGTGCGTGCTTCAAACTTCCTCTGCTCATATGCTTCCCACATTGCAGCCTCTGTGGGTACAGTTAGTTTCAACAATGCATAGCGTCTTCAGTGAGGGACACAACAAGACCGGGCCTGTTCTGAGATTTGTTTTCATGATTTCTGCTGAAAAGAGGAGCTTGTGGCACAGATCCACTCGCATCCTCCTGTCACAAGCTGTGTCCAGGTCAGACAGCATAATCACAGACTGTATATAGACAATATTTCAGCAACTGCTTGGCCGATTTAGACAACGTACCCAATTGTGAGGCACCTCAAAGTGTTGAAATTGAACTGAGTTGAAGTTATTTCAGTTATTTTAATAAATAATCCGCAATCCAATGGATTCACTGGCTTCTAAAACTTCTAAACTGACTGAAACTTGATTAAAATCAGTCAACTGGGAGTTAAAATATGGTCACTTCCACTTTAATTCCCTTTTCGAATTTTGAAATTGAAGGAAGAGATGAAGCCAGCTTCCTCAATAACCCCCCAAACCCAAATCTGCCAATCATTGGCTGCAGTATCATCCATATAGGTGATTATGCTAACTAATCCTGATCATGCAAATTGCCCAACTTATGCAAATTAGGATCTAGCAGTTTCATAATGCTGGGGACCCATACTTTACATTTTTGACATAAAACTTTGGGATACTCAACATTTCTGGGTTTACAGAGCTGGAAAGCAGACAAGTATGCAGTAGGAGAAAGAAAAATCCTCTCTGCACTGGTGCAAATGTCACATTAGAATTGCATTATTGTACACTCATTTTTTAAAGTTATTTTTAAATAAAAAAATATATATTTTTGTTTCAGCCTGATTTTGTTGGGATCATATGCAGACGTCTCTCCCCAAAGAAAATCATAGAGAAGTGGGTGGACTTCGCCAGGTAAGCGTTTCGTCGCAAATCTTTGTTTATTTATCACCTTTAGATGACTTTCTGCTTCTGTGCGAGCGCTCTGTTGACTGAGGGGAGTCAAAGGTCAGCTGATAAACCCCCAGTAACGTTCATGTTTCAGCGCCTGGAGCTGTGAACGAGATATGAGCTATCATCCCTGTTTACCTACTGTAATCTTATCAAACGACCTTTTTTTGGAGTCGGACATGTTCACTGAGTTCACGGAGGAAGTTCATGTAGTTTGTGAATGAAAAATTAGCAAACCAGATTGGAAATGATTAAATTATCTGTTGATTTGAGGCAGTGAACAGCTGATGAACACAATGAAATCAGCACATGTAAATTATAATTACAATTACAACACATTTGTATCTATGAGGGATCTAATAATGTAAATAATGTCTCAATACAAATGCTGCATGATAAAGAAGCCATATTGCAATTATTTTGACTGGAATTACGATTGCAATATGCAGTACAATTAGTTGGAATGATCATTTTTTGCATTAAAATGTTCATTTTTAATGATTTTTAGGCATCTACGCTGCACTACAGTACTTCATTATTAACCTTTTATGTCAGATATTTTCCCTTTTTCAAAAAATTGTGATTTGGTTCTGCTTCTGCGATTTGGATATTGCGATTTTGATAATATTGCAATAAATTGTGCAGCCCTGCTCAATACCTACCAGACTTTGACAATGTCTAACATTATATTACATAGTTACATAATAAATAATAGCAAATAAATCTATAATAATAATAATAACAATAAAAAATAACAATGATGGTTTATTTGTATATTTATTTGTATAACACCTTTTATCAAGAAATGCTCCCCGAAGTGATTTACAACAAATAAACTACATGCACCAAGTGCTTCACATAAAAAGACAGAATGATCATAAAAGCAGGAATATAAAGCATAATTAATGTAGAATAAGACGTAAAATAAAACCCACGTGGAAAATAAGAAACAATGAGAATAGAAAACAGAATGCATCTTCATATGGTTTAAAAAAACACTTGATAATACTAGTAAAAGTCAGATAAAAATAGAATGCATAACATAAGATGGCAAAAAACAACAACACTGAGATAATAACAATGAAATTAAAGTTAAAACAAGTGTATATACATTGCATAAAATCAAGGAAAGCAGTGCAAAATGCAGAAGCAAAATGCAAAGAAGAGTCTCAGGCAGGAAAGAGGTGATCAGGGGAAATCGCTCGTAGATGTCTTGAAGCGTGTTCATAAAACCAACCACACCTGAACGCACCACAAAGCAGCTAGCCAATGGGAAGCCGCGTATTCCACAGCTCTTAACAGCCTGTCACACGGTCGGCTGACTCTCTGCCTCTTCTCCCTCTCCGTCCCCGTCTGTGACACAGAGCAGGGCTCAGTGGAGGGAATGACAGACTACAGGATATATTTTAAAACAATGCCGATATTCATCATCCATCAGTTATACAAAAGGGAGACAGTGCGATTAAGTTATCAGACAAATGTTAAACAAACAGACCACAAACTGCCTGCAGGAACTTGCTGCCCTCTCTCAGAAAGTGAACTTGTGTTATCCTCCAACGCTGACAAATTATTGACAGAGAAGGGAAGGACTGAGATTAGCAAGCTAACTTGTATTGTTTTGTTAAGGCAGCTACAGCGTGTTTGCACAGTTAAACCCTTACATAATGTTATTCAATATATTTTAGATTCTTAACCAAGCCAGTGCTCCTCATGTGTTCCTCAGGCGTCTGTGTGAGCACCAGTACGGTAACTCGCCCAGAGTGAGGATCAACGGACACGTAGCAGCTCGCTTCCCCTTCATCCCTCTGCCTCTGGACTACATCCTGCCCGAGCTCCTCAAGAACGCCATGAGGTAACTTTATCATTCACACACGCTCTGTATATTGATGTTTATTGTCAGTATGTCATACCTCATCCTTCACATCTCACAAAATCAAAGTAGATCACAGCACCTACACACAAATCAAAACCTCTGATACAAATAACAACCCAACTCCCCCAAAGCCCAGAAAGCCTTCAGAAATTATTCCACAATTTTGCTTCTCTAAACTTTATTTATCTAAAGTTGAAAATTGCAATAACTGATTTAGGAATTCATTAAAATTTGAAGGAGGGACCTCCACTGATGATACCAAAATGAATTTCGTTGTAAAGTAATTGATCATAAGTATTTTCTATTATCGAAAAATAATCAGGCATGGCGTCAAAAAGATACAAACATGGATTAATATGACCTCCATATCTAACACTGATTTGGTGAGTTTAGTGAAAATGCTAATAATAGAATCCCTTAAAGGCCCAGTGTGTAAGATTTAGGGGGATCTATTGGCAGAATATGGCAGAAAAGGAATAAAATATTCATAAGTATGTTTATATCTCTGCAGATTGTGTTGCTCCTCTTCCATGGAGGCTGCCATGTTTCTACATGCTTGGGTTGGGAAAGTGAGGCAAGGTTTGCAATATGTAAGCTCACCAGTAGATGTCATTAAATCCTGCACACTGGTTCTTTAAATTAAATGAAAAAAATAGCGGTTTTCTACATGAAACTTAACAGAAAAAGAATAAGAGATGAGAACATCATCCAGAAGATAACTTAAATCCTTTTGCATGACGATGTTTAGGTTGGGGTTTGTCGTCACCTGAGATGATGGAGAATGTTTGATATTTGAGATGAAAATAATTGAATTAAATGGCCAAAAACAAAGAACAAAAAATGGCAATACAGCGCTCCACTCCTGACCCGTCCTACCCGTCCTACCCGCTTTGAGAACAAATGCACAGTTAAGATCACGAGCCATTAAACGAGTGATTCCATTGAGAGAGTGGAACCAAAATAAACTTTACTGGAATCCTCACGAGAGGCACTTGATGTTCTGGGATGTTAGTCCACAGCCAATAAAAGAACGTTTCTTTTATTGGCAGCGTGCAGTCAGGACAAAGTCCATTTCAGATTGTGATTTGTTGAATTATTCTCCAAACAAGAACTTGAACTTTAAAGTGAGGCCTTGTTTGGTCAAATTCTGTTGGCAGAAGACTTCACACAATGAAGCAGAAACAAGTGAATTTAAACGCAGGTTTGTTAAGATCTGTACTGAATAAATCAAAGTAAAAAAGCATCAAAACAAAAAGCTGTTTCCACTACATGGTACAGCTCAACTTTTCTTGCTTTTGGTACCTCTACTTGGATTTCCTCTCAACGTAGGTGGAGCTGATCGTCATAGTGACAGATGTACCATGTGGTGGAATTGCAGCTGCAAGTTAATCTAAAATGTGCAGGACAGAAAGAAGTATTTTGGCTTGAAAAACACGATGTAATCTAAAAATCCTTTGCCTTTAGACTCTAAATGTATTTAAAATCTTATCACTGAGGCATATTTATTCAACCATTCATTGAAGGTTGTATTGTCATTTAGGATGCATTCATTTTGTTTGTACAGCTTTACTGTTTCATTTTAAAATACTGTATATTTTAATGTTAGCTTTTAGCAGAATTTGGTATAATTTATGTTCATATTTATCCTTCTTTGAACGAATTGCTTGCAAATCTTGATCTAATTTTGCTGGTTTGCCTGTCGTTCATAGAAAGCCTAATAACCTGTGCATCCTATGTTTTAATCTTATGAGTAAAGAGCATGCAAAAATCAAAAGCAAAATCAGTAAAATGTAGTGTAAGTGGGGCAGGATAAGATTCCAGTGGTGGTTTCAGCAAAGAAAACTTGACCTATAAGACTCAGTAGGTTTTGGCTTCAGGGTTTTCTTATCATGGTTTCCATCTGCTGTCCCTCACTAAGACCTCTGGAAGCAAAATTTGACCCTCAAGTCTTTTTCCATCCACAAACGTCCAATAGTAAAGTATTCTGTTCATTATAAACGGTGCTATGATGGCAGGAAATGATCTTGTTTTTTCTATCTTTGACTGTGAGGGAGGAGGAGCAATAAATACTTGTGTACATTCTGTATTGTTGTGACTTTTGCCTTGTGGTCAGAGCTCACAGCAGCTTTTGGCTGCAGCTGCTGGCTGTACTGTGTGCTGTTGGATACATTCCCGTCATTCATCTTGGTGGTTAGAGTACTTAAGAGGAAAGGAGGAGGAGAGGCGAGAGGCGATTTTTAGAAAGCTGTTGTTAATGCTGTTGTTTACAGAAGTAGAGTCCATGTCGGTGTACTCGCAGGTCCTTTTTAGTTGAGCCAAGATTTAGAAAAACCTGATCCGTCCGTCCAACGGATTAAAGATTTATTTATTAACCGTTAACTGAGAGAAAGATATTTTAACGGCAACGTTGCCTGCCAGCGTTTTTGCTTATTTTGCACAAAAACCAGTGCCGTAATTTACTGCAGCTGTACGGTGCTGGAAAGGTCTGATGATACACCTTGAAAATTCTTGAAAAGGGCTTGACTTTGGCTTTGGAAAAGAAGTAGGAACTGGGGATGATAACAATTAACTGGTAATCGATTAGTCAGTCATTAAAAATTTGGTCGATCAAGTAAAATTTAATAGATCTACTATCAAATCAAGATCTGAAATATAAAAGATAAATGCTTATAATTTGCATCTCTAATGAGAACTCAATCACCATTTACTGCTCCTGACGTTCATCTATTTTGTCTCCTCAGGGCCACCATGGAAAGCCATCTGGACACCCCGTACAATGTGCCCGATGTGGTCGTTACCATCGCCAACAACGACATTGATTTTGTCATCAGGTCAGTGGCGTCTTTTCCATCACTGCTGGTTTAAAAACAATATTTGATTAAGCTCCACGGGGGTGTTTTCTTATTCTGGTCCTTCTCCAGACCAGTTTGTCTGGAGAGATTCCTTCAAGAGTTGCTATCAAAGGATAAAAGCTTAAAGCTTTAAATCAGATCCTTCAGCGGGGCTGCTGTTGACCGTTTGCCCTCAAATATAAAATCCAGCTTTACGAGTCCTTCTCAGAAACTTAGCTGCTGTTTTAAACAAGCTGGAGTGTTTTCAAGAGGGGAGTGATTAAGCCAAAAGTAAGGAAAAAATTTTTTAAGTTAAGTTAATGTGTTGCTCAAAGCTTCCAAAATTAACTTTTTTATTTCCCTCCAAGGATCTCAGACCGTGGTGGCGGCATCCCTCACAATATTATAGACAAGGTGATGGACTACCACTTCAGCACGGCTGAGGAGAGCGCACAGGACCCCCGCATGAGCAACCTCTTCAACAACATTACCAACAGTGGGAACCAGTCCAGCCCCATGCATGGGTAAGAATGTCCTTGTTCAGTGTTTACAAATACTCTGGGTGCACCAATATTTGACTAGCCACTGTCTCCTGGTAGATGCCAATAAAATAACCAATAATTTTATTTTATTTTATTTTTTTTAAGAGGAAGAAGAGGGTAAGATGAGCAAAGATGGTGATGATGATGATGATTTAATAATATACAGCTCTGACTGAACCAAATCTAACTGACCAGTGAATCACTGTGACAACAAAGACAAACAACAGTTCTGACTCTTCAAATGTTTCTTTTATTTTTTTTTTTCTAGTACATTTGCAAACTGATTTCTAAAAGTCTGGCATCCATCTCCCCTCCTTTGTTTTACTGGCAGTTGACGTGGTGCAGCACCATCACCATCTAATAAAAGTTGTGGTTGGAATATACACGCATGACAAACTGAGGGTAAAACCTGAACAAATTAGTGCTCGAACATAAAAAACCCGTACAGGAACAACGGGGTCACTGAATGATTTTCAGAAGTATTTTTTCAGTTAAGAAATTAACAAACAGAAGAGTTGAATAAAAACACGAGGGCTTGAAGGGAAAGAACCAAACAAACATGAAGTGTAGATAGTTGCAGTGCCCATTAAAGGAATCAAATTTTTTGACCAACAAAAAATCAGGTTCATTGAGTTTCCCAGACATGTAGCCACACCTTATTTCCCTTATTTCCATCCTCGTCCCTTTTCCCAACGTTGCCCTACATAATTTATTGTGTTGTGGTTCATTGAAACGACACCACCGTATAATTTGCTTATGATCCGTTTGAAATTCATTGATGCCTATAAAGGTGAAAAGGTTGATTGGATTTTCTGGTTTGGGACCATTAATCCTTTTACACATTAATTCATTCAGTCACTTGAACTGATTACACTGGATCTTATTGGTACTTAGCAGCCTGGCTTTTTTCTTAGATTCTGAAAGTTGCCAGTTAGATACACTTCTGCAGAGGGCGAACTGAATGAATTGATGAGTATGAAAATTATGTGAATTACATGCTGTGCTTTTTACAGCTACAAATAATGAGCCACATTGTCGGCCTGTAATCAGTCCTGCCTCAGGGCCCCTTTGCACTTTGAGTGTCTGGATAAAAAACACTTTCCCACATGTAACCACATGTATGTCAGCAGGATCATAAATAAAACTCCATCTCTCATACTGGTTTTCTCAGGCTTCATGCAAATCAAATTTTCTGCTCCAGCCCAGGTTGATGATAATGCAGCTGAAGCTGATGTTTAACTGCAAAACAAATGTTAAACATTGACATTTTCACATAGGACAGACCAGATTAGTGGCCACTTACGCAGATATGGTAACACTTGGGAGGAGAACAAGTAAATATGTATCTTGGGGAAGAGTTATACCCTTTCAACATCTCACTAGAAAGTGTCTCAAGCCCCCTCCCTTTGTGTTGAGGTATCTGCATTTCACAAAACATAATCTTATAGTCTGAAATTGCAGCACAGCACCTTCGTTTTTCCTCTTTTGAGTGTTAGAAAAAGGCGTGTTTCTGTTAATTTAAAGCGACAATGCAGCGTTTAAGATGTACTCGCATTGGTGCTGACATGGTCGAAGAGGAAAAGGACGAGGTGAGCGGGAAGTTTTGGGTTTATTAAATTATATGATCCTCCAGTAGGCTTGGCAGTGACTTCCTGGGTCTGATGACCACCTGTATTTACCTGCCGGTGGCATTTCACAGTTCATCTTTAGTTCATGTTGTACTGATAACAGATCATCAGGTGTTTTCGACCAGCTGTGAATCAGTTAGCTGTGCAGCACGGGTATAACTACATTGACACGCACTCTTAATTTTCCACTATAATTCTGAATATGACATTGATACAGGTCATGTATGCTGAGATTATTCAGGTTTTAGGAGCATTCTTTGCACATTCGTAATATATGCGTCGAGTGGGGTTTTTACCGCCGTTTGCAACATGTCTTCTTGCTTTGTTTACAGTCAGCTTTGTGTGTTTTTCTTCAAATTTCTGACCAGGAGGAGAAACACACCTACTTTTTAATATTATGAAAGACTTTGATATCAACAGCTTTTTGATCCTGGGTAGGGGTTTAGCCACCAAAGGAAGTAGTGAGTAAAAGTAAAGTACAGATACCTGAAGCATCTATTTAACTACAGTAATGAAGTATTTGTACTTTGTTACTTCTCACCACTGGTGGCCACACAATGTTCGTCTTTTTTCTGAATAAAGGCAAAAAAAACATGCATAGTCACGGTTTGCTGTCTGTGTCTTTGTGTCCTGCAGGTTCGGCTTCGGTTTGCCCACATCCCGGGCCTACGCCGAGTACCTGGGCGGCACTCTGTCCATACAGTCTATGCAGGGCATCGGCACCGACGTCTACCTGCGTCTGCGCCACATCGACGGCAAAGGAGAAAGCTTCAGAGTGTAAAGCTCCCCCATCGGTCTGCCTCATAGATCCCAACATGGGAATCGGGCCATGCAGGAGGAGCGCGGAGGGTTTCGGGAAGTCTGGCATGGACTACAGGACTTTGGTCCTCAGAGTGATAGCCTACACAGTATGTTGTCAGAAAAAGATTCAGATTAAATTCACCAACCCACTACCCCCCCCCTCCCCCCTTTTTTCCCCCTTTGCTTTGCCTTAGACTGATTATAAGCTATGTTAGCTCTCAAGTTCATGATTTCATTTGTCTTTTTCCTTTGTGTTTTGTTACCCTGTGGCATGTCATCTTGAAGTTTTAAAGGGGTGTATGAACTTTATGAATGTTTAGGTTATCGGGACAAACTGTGCATGATAGTGGACACTGATGTTACTGTTGCAGGAAAGACGGAAAGGAAGAAGAGCTTCAGTTTTAAAGAAGTTCTCATTTAAGTTACTTTTCCCATAGCGTCAAATTAGGAACAGACATTTTCATGATTTAAAAAAAAAAAAAAGTTTCAAATGAAACTTCTGAGACACTCCAGCAACCCTGTCAAAACCTCAAAGTGGAATAACCAGTTCCTTCCAATGTTATCAGCTGTTTCTATCAAAATCTATAAGGTGTGCAAGGGAAAACAGCTTCAGTTTCCTTTTTATTCCTTTTTTTCTAAGCAGATACACTCTCCAGCACGAGCTGTAAACCTCAACCTTCAGAGATATTCTATTCAAAGCCTTCTAAATGCAGGAGAAAACTGCCAAAACACCAAAAGCTCATTAACAGACGTCCTGTCTCGTGCTGTTTTGGGGGAACACTCGCCGTGACGAACGTCTTTGCTCAGCAGTATTTTTGTGGCGCTTTCAGGCAGGGAAGCCAACCGAGATGTTCAGTGGCCTTATAGTCCTTCAACTGCATGCTGTCTTTTACTTGTCATGTTTTCTTTTTTTTGTTGTTGTTGTTGTTGTTGTTGCCTTTTATCGGTTCACACAGGTGCACACCATGTCAGTCAGTCTCATTAGTTTGATGTCAAGATGTTTTTGCACAAATAAATAGATCTCCCGTTATAAAATAATACTCAGCACTTGCACCAATCATAGCAGGTTTTTTTTTTTTGACTTTATTATAACAACTTTCAGAGTAACAATATACCAGAGAAGTATTGTCTAATATTGTCCTCTTATTGTCTAATATTGTCCTCTTATTGTCTAATATTGTCCTCTTTCTTTTTTCTGTTTTATCTGTAGTTTTTTTTTTTTAGAGAGTGTGTCAGTCATATTTCAGGTTTGCTCTTTTTCAGATAACTTTTGTATAAGATAATGGAAGTTGAGTTTGGCTGAGGTTGCTTGCTGTTTTTTTTTTTTAGGTAAATTTCTTCAGATTACAACTTGATGATGTCATTACCTTGAGACAACAAATGGCCATACTGTAGCTTGTGGATTATTTTATAATTCTATTTATTTTGCCCCCCTTCTTTTTTCTTGGAATTTAGAATAGAAATGTCACCGCTAAAGGTCTCAGTACGCTTCAAACAAACTTGGTCATAAAATTGTCTGATCACTAATAGGGTTGCAGTGGTTTATACCCGGGTATGAAAACGGTTATCATACCATGTACGTTTGCTTGTCTCTGGCATTGAATTCTACCGTATGACAGTCTTTGAGACAGTTTTCACAGCATTTAAAGTCAATGTTTTCTTTGGCAAGTAAGTCAGAAATCTACTTGCCTGAAGTCGAGTTTTACTTGACCCTTTACAAACTGATTCATTATTGGCAGCTATCAAACTCCGCCTTTGACAAGCCATGTTGGTGCGGTACCGTATAACCGTGAACGCCGGTGCATTTTTGAACATGATACGCTGTAGTTAATCAGTTTTGCGGTTGCCTGACTTTCCTCAGCGTGCATGTTTCTCTTTCCCTGCCATCACACTCTCCTCCTGCCTCCACAGTCTCACTCTGCAATAATTATGCATATTTTTTGTTTTCTTTGTTGTATTAAGGCCGTTCATCCCACTAACTGGGAATGAATCCACATACTTGTTGCAGAAAGAATTAAAGGTCCAGTGTGTAAGATTTACAGGGGTTATTAGCGGCAATGGAATATAATATTCACACGTATATTTTCAATAGTGTATAATCATCTGAAAATAAGAATCTTTGTATTTTTCATTGAGCACCATGTTTCTAGTGTAGCCCAGACAAACCGAACTCTGGCTCTAGATACAACCTGTTACAACCTGCGTTTTGTGCAGGCCGCTGTAGGTTCCTCTGCAAGCTTGGAAGGGGAGGGAGAGAAAGTGTTTGCAATCTGCAAGCTCACCGCTAGATGCCACTAAATCCTACACACTGGTTAAAAGGAGAGCCTGAGGGAGACATTCAAATCCTGCACACTGTCATACCTCCAAAGATCTGGTCAATCTCTGCAAAAATTGGGGGATTGTCAGATTGTCGGTCACGGGAAGTTACAAAAAAAAATGTCAAATGCAAAGCCCGGATCAGTTCCACCATTGAAAAGGGTGTTTCAGACGATCTAACGAGCACTTTGTTTGAAGCATACTGAGTCACAAGAAGGACGAGATCCCTCACAGGCTTCCCACCCGCAAACATTTTCAACCCATCATTTTAAAGTAGTTATTAAATTATCACATTACCTCTTCGTGTCAGCCATTTTTTTCCACTAATCATCTCAGGATAACAGGCGTCTGTGCTTCACGGTCTATCCATCAGCTTCATAAAGTCATTCCTCTCGACCTGAAGACGAACAGATGAGAACCACAAAATGAAAAAAAAAACTTATCTTGGAAAAGCAATAATTAACAGTCTCGGATAAAACTGTTATTCTCAAACAAAATGACAAAACAATCAAGTTGTAATCTCAAAATAACGTAGCAGAAATTAACAGCGAACCCCGGCCTCCACATGAGTCGATGAATCCAACACAGAGTCCGTGGACACTTGCCCCGATCGATAGTCACGTCAAGCACTCCTCGCGTTTTGTCGAACATTCCCCGGTGAGCACCAGCTGTCGAGCAACACATCAACCTGAAAGATGCATTTAACACTTATCTGCATTTGTTACTATATTAGCTTGTACTGTTATCTTTTCTAGCAGAGAGGGCATTGAGAATCATGAGCTGTAATTAAGATCAGAACTTTGTAAACCATCAGAAGTCAGTATTTCAAAGGATTTTTAATATATTTTTGGCTCAGAAAGAGACTCAACTTGTTAATCACTGGTTCATTGGACTGAATTGTTCAACATTTTATTCTAAAGTCCCCCCAAAATAAATAAAACAACAACATATTTTTCCCCTGACCTGCAGTGCTATTTATGCATCTAGATTGTTTTTTATTCTGAGTTGCAGAGTTTTGGCCTCCTCTAAAATATAATGGGACTCAGCTTGTCGTGACATAATGTGCATGAAACACATTATTTTTCTTATACTGGCCATTTTTGCAGCTCCCCCCTTAGAATAGAGGGTACAAAGTGCAGACAAATGCTAATAAATAACATTTCTAATGAATCTATGTCACTCTAGGTTGACAGCAACTAACGGTTACAACTTCATACGATACTACACATTGCATGTGTGCGAAAATGATACATTTTCTGAAAGGGGGAGCTAGCAAAAAAGAGAAAAGATAGAGGTGTCTCATATTTTGGGGATCTTTAGACAAATCCACAAACCAGCATCTCTTTCAAAAGGTCACGACCCGGTTACTCCACACACCTTGTTGTGAGCAGTTTCACGTAGGAGCTACTTTCTCTCTACAGTAGAATCTCCCGGAACCACTTTTATTTTCTACCAGAATATCTCCAAAACTGCAACTCACAGCAAAAAAACCAAAAACAAATCTAGATGTTTAAATAGGTCTACAAGCCAGGGGAAAAATCTTTTTTTATTTCAGGATTAACTGTCCTTTTAAAGCTTTCAAATCACAGACTAATGGGACTTTTTTTTTTGTCTTAAAAAATCTATAAATAGAAAAAAGATTCTGAAAGGTTTTACTTCTTACAAATTAAGTAACTGGTTCACTTGGATTTGCACTCACAAACAAAAATATTTCCCTCTTGAGTTTACATACAAATGTTCCTTGAGTTAAAAATGAGTTTTTAGCTCGTCAGACGTTGTGGAAAAACAGAAACGAACCACTTATTTCAATTGTAAGATACTAAAATATGATCAGATTTAATTTGTGACGTATTTATTTGAAGTTTTATGAAACAAAAATAACCCACTATAATACTTCCCAGTCAGAATGACGGAGGACGGCCTGTGTTACCTGTACTCTCTCTCTGAGGCCGTGTATATGAATAAATGTGTTTATTGTGGCTTTGAAGGTCTTGAAGATGTAGTATATAT
>JAJHUR010103815.1:0-11666 GCA_027495735.1 Lutjanus campechanus
CTTTGCCCTTTTAGCTGGGTTTGCTTTACCCTGTTTCATTTGCTTTGCCCATTCTGGTCTAGTTTACTTTGCCCTTTTGTTACCCCATTTGGTTTGCTTTGTTCAATTGTTTGCTTTTGTTTTGCTTTGTTCTTGATTAACGGTTTTATTAATTAGTGACTTGTGATTTAGTGTTTTCTAGTTTTGCTTATTTTGTTATTGATTTATAGATCGTTGGTTTAAAGATAATTTGCATGTAGTCAACCAACTGAGATACTATTTGGATTTTGTTTCCTTAATTATTCTGTGAGTTTTTTCTTTGTTTCAGGAGCGAGAGCCATGATGGCGAGAGGCTAGGCACCTGTGGTGAGGTCCCGTCACGTTTGTATGTGTGAGTAATTGCACCGGGACACCATTGATTGCACCATTTTTCTTATCTGAGGATTGCTGTGTTTGCTGTGCTCACGGTGGTGAATAGTGGTAGCACACCTAGGCACTTCCCCGAGTAGTTTGCCTCTCCCACATGGCCTTAGCTCAGTTTCCAGGTTTCCTTTAGTTTAGTTTGAGTTGGGCTGAGGTTTTAAATATTTGTATTCACCTTTTAGAAATAGTATCAAGGCCTTTTTAAAACATATTTTGTAATAAAGTAATTTTATCTACAGTTATTCTTGTTTCCTCGTTCATTAATATTCTTCTTCTTTTACAGCAGTTCCAGCCCCTGCCATTTGGTCAATTATTGTTTATTCCCAATAAAACTGTTTTAATTGTGATTACACGTCTCAGCCATTTTTATCAGTAACGAACCTGTGAGCCCTGTGTTATGTGTAAGACTTCCCAGTATTTCCTGGGGTGAAATTCCCCAGGTGGCGTTGTCTGGCATTCCATATTCCTCCCTTTAAGTCCTTACTTATACCACAACCACTAGAGCCCCGCTCGCCCACAATAACTTTTAACATTAATATTACTTAAAATGGATGACTAATGAACTGACATCATTCATTAGTTGATTAGTTAGGCGACCTCTAGTCAGTGTAGTTAGGAGGACAGGAGAGGTATAAGGAGCAAAAAGGTATGGAGGAGATAGGGTAGATGGATGCTCCAAAAAAATACAAGTAAAAGTAGAATCATTGATAGTTTTGAATAACTTAATAAAAAGTTTCGCTATGGACGTCACTTCCTTTGCGTGAGTCTGTCACGTTATTTTAACCCCAACATGATCTTTTTCTGAATCTAGCCAAGTAGTTTTTGTTCCTACACATTTTTGGGGAGTATTGGCAATTAACTTATTTTGTCATGTTGGTATGATGAGGTGTTCAAAAATTCATCCCATGCAGTTGTTTGATGGGAATATTAGCTGTAGAGACCCAAAGGGTATTTTGTATCAGGCTGTAAACATGTTTATTTCTGCTGTAAAGTTGGATATGTTAATATGGGGGTCTAAGAGCACTGACCCACCTGTAACCACACCCAACAGTAATGTCATGGTGTACATGGTGTGCGTGGAGTGTGTGTTAATGTGCTCTGACTAACTGAAATACTAGCATGGTACTCTGAACCTTTAAGCCTCACTTTAAACCTCACTGCAGCAAGGCGAGAACCAAATCATTGGAAGTCAGTAAAAACAAGACTTTCATCTAATGATAAGTTGCGCTTTAAATTCTTCACAATATTAAAAGATTTGTTCAAGATAGTGGCACATTTCACCTTGTCACAATAAAGCACAAAGAAACAGCTGAACTAATCAACAACAGTATCAGTAAACATATTGTATTAATCTGCTATTGTTTCTCTGTTTCACAGCTGAGTAAGTCACCTTTCTTGTAGACTTTGATGATATCTTTAATCTGTTCGCCAGTCCTGGAGGCCAGGATCTCAATCAGCACGTCGTCATCAGTCCCGGCGCCCTGGGAACCAAACTCAATAAGTGGATGAACTCACTAGACAAAATGGATATGTGTGGCAGCATGTTCTCACAGCCATGTTATCTATTGCTATTTTTTTCCCATTTCATGGTCTGTAAAGATCAATATTACTGATTAAAAGTGTCAAAGGCTTAAAATTGTTAAAGAAAAAATGGTCAAAGGAAATTACTGAAGAAAATCAGAAGTATAATCTGTCAGCACAATACACTGAAGAGGTATGAAATTAGAGAATGAATACGCTCAGTTTTCCGAAGAGAATTAGCTTTGAGCTTCAGCCAGACTTTAATTCTCTTCTCTTCGCCGTAATTAACCTTCCAGCAAAAAATATCTGACATACCAAACAAATGGAGCAGAAGGTGTGATGTGAATGTTGAGGCCAAGTCCTAAATGCGTTGCCTTCACTTTGATTGAATATTTCATTTGCGCCGGTAATGCAAATGTAAATGTGATTAAAGAATAATGAGAAGGGGAAAAAAATAAAAATGTGTTACTTATAAGAGAATCTTTGAGTTTGCAGAAACTATTTTCTTCAGGCAAAGTTCCTTCGACCTTTATGAGTCTTCAGTGTGACATAAAAACCAGCAATTAAGTGAGTGTGTGACTCATCAAAAAATATAATGTCTGAATTATCCAAAATATAAAACCAATCGGCTGATAGCCTACAGCACCATTACTTTGGTGTGTAATAATTAACATTGTTCTGTTATTAACTCCCAGGTGTTACAACCTGCACTGAGAACCAAAGACAAAATACGTGATGGGAAGCAAAGATAATAAGACAGGAGTGTGTCTCCAGAGAAGCTCTAATGAAAAGCTCCGACCTTAAATAGATTTGACGCATAGAGAAAAGCAAGGTTAACTAACTCATGAAAATGACACCATATGAAGGATGATTTTCATTTGAGAGCACAAGTACTCTGCATTAGTCAAGTAGGAGAAATAGGTTCCCATGCACCTGAATGGCATTTTTTGTAATCGGTTTTTAGAACCTGAATGGTGTCTAGTTGAGAATTTGTGCTGCCAAAATCAACTAATTTCCTATGGAAACATGGTATGAAAGTCTGAGGGTATGGCATGAAAAGCTGAAAGTAGTCTAAAAGTACATAATTTGTTACTGTAATTCCATATTTTCAGACTTTCATGTCATATTCAATGACTTTAATTACACATTCTTAAACTTTCACTCCACATTCTTTATTGACATATAATAACCTTGTAGATGATATAAGAGAATAAACTTGTTTCATTTGGCTAGTGCAGGAAACTGTCCTTCTGGGGCAACCCTGAACAGCTTCATATATGTGTGAAAATAATTAAAACTTAATAAATAATAATTAAGTCCTGTCCTGTCCTGTTTGCTCTGTCTTCTAATTGCAGTTGAGTAAACTTGGTATCCTTTGAAACCTTTTCTCTTTTCCTACCGCCAGTAGGCTACTTAGATATGTTATGTGCTAAACTGTGCATATAGTGAAGTTAGTTCATTTTAGCAAAATGCTAGCTAACTAGCTAGCTAACAATGGCTGTGTCCTAAATCACTTACTGCTCACCATATTGTCCAAATATACTGAGTACATTTTGTAGTGCTGTCTGAAGTGAGAATTATTATACACTAAATAGTGGACTCGAAGTATCCCACAATGCATTGCCAAAAGTAGTGAACAACCATTGACATATATAATTATGGACAACATGACAGCGTCCCAAAATATCTTGATCACCCCCTGGTGGCTGGCTGCAGTATAGGTCATAAATCCCATCCCTCTCCATGTTAGCAGATGTGACATGGACCAAACTATAAAAATCAATGCAACTTAATTTTTCCCCCAATTTTTTTCCAAAGATGGTTTCTGTCTTTTTAGGCAGTTCTTATCGTACTGATGAATGTTCAAGTGTTCATTTTTCCGATCAGTTTGGTTTTCATTAGTTATTGAATCAGTCAGGTGTATGAGTGGGAATATGAATGCGGGGCTCCAACCCTGATCACTACTGTCGGGACTCTGGCTCCAAATGATGTCACCAGCACACGATGGCAACAACCAGGATATTCTGGCTTCATTTTTGTGCAGTGTGAGGAAGTGGAGACGCAGTGTCCATCTTCAAATCAAATCATGTGTCATGTGTCAACCAAGCACTACATACCATTGAAACAACAGCAATGACACAATTAATGGTGCAGAGAAAATGAGTTGAGTAGCATCTGGATATATTTATTCTCACTATATAGTCCTCTACAGAGAAACGCCTGGGTAATAAATGGACGACGTGTATAGTGCTTTTCCAGTCTTCCAACTACTCAAAGCACTTTACAACACCTGTCACAGTCACATTCGAATGGCACTAACCGCCAAGAGTGCCATGCGGCCATTAGATCCTTGAAGCTACTCATTCACACCCCTTCAGTGTCTTGCGAAAGGATACTTCAACATGCAGACTTGAGGGAGCTGGGGATCGATCTGAAGATCTTCCTATTAGTGAACTACCCCGCTTTACCACTGAGCCACAGCTGCACAGTAGTGAGTGATTTTGATTTTTCGCCAATGAAATACTTCATACGAAGTAAGGGTCTTCTTTATGAAGAACGAATGGTGATTGGCTGCGAGCAGAAACCCTAGTCTTTTTTTTTTTCTAGATCTGGGTACCAAAAGGATTGAAAACAAGTATCATTTGACTGGAGAAGTTTCTATACTACTTGGCACTGTGTTATTTTGATCAATACCTTAAAGTTATTGAGGACCAATATCCAGCCCTACTTATGGCTAACATCCTGTGTACGCAGTCAGCAGACACAATGCTGCTGGAACTTAACTATAGGCCGACAGTAAGAAGTCATAATGCCAAAATAATGACTTAAAAAGAGGCACCCATTAGGCTCACAGAGTTGAATGATAATTCTCTGTGGGTAACCCCTGTCACGTGTTAATGGAGTGATTAGTGGAGGTTTAGCTATCATATGAAGTAGCAGATAGCCATTAGGACATGGTCCAAAAACCCTTTCAACCAATGCAGACCGTTACTAAGAACATTATTCAATATTAAACAATGCATTGGCAGTTCATATCACTTCATTATTCAAGACATCCAGCTATGATATTTTCACTTTTAAAAGTTAGAGCTATGTCTATCCTACTGAAGTTTTACCCTAGATGGCTATAAACAATTCAGGCATATTTTAAATGGGAATTCAACATGAAATACACTTTTCTGGCAGACATTTCAACCTGTCGATTGCAGGTGAACCTAATAATACCAATAATGGCTGAGTTCCTTTTATGTGGGCCAAAGCCAGGGCTCTGCTATTATGCATACTGGCTTATTGGCATGGCCTAAATAGAAGGGAGACTTCATCACAGTAATTAGTTCACACATGTGTTTTTCCTGCGATGACAAGTTGAAATGAGTGCACTGTATCTTCTGGGGGGTTTAAACTCATTTACATATAAAAGACTTGCGATCTGGATTAAGTGAAGCAGCTGAGGAAATTCTCATCAGTTACCTTGAGAGCCTTGTGCAGTTGGGAAGCATCATACAAGACAGGCGGGGTCATCAAGGCCACGATCAGACTCTCAAACAGCCCACCAAGCTCTGATTTCAGTGCGCTGACCAAGTCCTGATGATTAATGATGAGAGGAACAAAAACAGTGATAACTGTGTTTATATAGGGCAAAACATCATTTGCATCATTTACATGTTGTAACATTAAACAAACAGAACAGATGAGCGAGTATGCTTTTAACTCCATTCATAGCAATAGTCTTTAAGAGCATGAACCATATTGGATACCAACAAAGTAACAAAAACCTAACAGTATAGTCACAGACAAAAATAGACACTTTAGTGTTCTCAGATGTGTGAATGTAGAAGATGTAGAATATCCTGAAATTATTACAGACTAGAAGAGAGCAATCAGTATAGTGCCACCAACGCCACCACAGCTTTCAGATGCAACCAGCAGAGATTTAGTGTAACGCAAAATGTATGTAAGTGTATACTGTAAGGTAAGATATGAGATAAGTTGAGATATTCCTTTATTAGTCCTGCAACAGGGCATCAGTAAAAACATGGTAGAAACAGGAGGAAATATAAAATTCAGAAGCAATATAAACAAAAGGAAATATTTTAAAAAAGGATCATTATATCAACAGTAAACAGACTCAACAGCTCAGTGTACGTAATTACACATAAGAGGTGGCTATTGAACATACTGCTAAATGTTGATATTGCACAGTATGGAGTGAATGATGATTTTGCACTGTCAGAGTCTACAGTATAATGTAAGTTTTCTTATCTAAATGTATGCACGGTTTTTTAATGAAGTGTTTTGTATTGTATAGTTTCAGTTTTGTTTTAATGCATAGAACAGTGTCATAGTATAGTAACCAAATTTCCTGGGTTCACCTAACTGTATAAACTCAATAACATTACATGCAACCAGGCCCCTTTACAATGAATCTATATTTTTGAAGAATTTACAAAAATGGAAATTCAAAATAATTTTTACACTTGATTTTGGTTGGAGCCTGCATGTGCCAGCATAAGTTGTAGCTATTCAGAAAGGTTAATGTTTTGGCACAGAGCTGATTAGATTGGCCCAGTTACTGAATATAATTCCAACCAGTATGATGTCCAATTGCTCAAGTTTATAATAAACCAAATTTCATAAGTGAATTATAGTTGAATTTGTAGTGAAGTCTGCATTTGTTGCACTTTTGTTGCAGGGTTTTAACGCTCCATTATGACAGCCGTAAGTGGATCATAACATCCTTGGTATGGAATTATAGTGCATTTATTAGCACCTCAGATGGTCCCAGTTTCCAAGATAGGAAGTCATTATATACCCACTTCAGCTTTTAAGTTGTTAAGTGGGAACAACATGTATGCTGCTTAGAATAGAGGGCAGTAAGGGTAGAATGGGGGAATTGTTATCTGGGTTAATACTCATAAATAATATTTCTAGTGAGTTATATAGGTCACTCTATGGGGACAGCAACTAATGATTACAACTTCATACTATAGCACAAATTACATGTGACGAAAAAATGAATTAATTCATTAATTAGATTCACTCTCATCCACCATATTTCTGCACATACTGTATGATGTCAACAGACAACAACTTGGTAACTTGCATAACATAATTTTCTCTGAATTTCTGAGTTGTTGTTACGACTTGAGATGACATTTGTGTGAATTTTCCCAGTCAGATAAATAAATGTATTCAGAAACCACATGAATGCTCTAATAATCTGAGGTTGCTCCAGTTTCAGAGGAAAAAAAATGTTTCTATGAGTTTTCCAGTGGATGCCAAAATGTGGCTGGGTAAGCCTTGTTTTTAGCCTAGCAGTAGTTGATGACTTGTAGCACCTCACATCCGATTCTGAGAAGTGAGGAATACACTGAGGTGCACTAAGTCGGGAGGGAAACAGCCTGTAGAGTTAGACTATCTAACGTGGTGTTAAGGATAATTAAGGATTTATTTTGACCAAACCAGAGTTGGTGTTCATTGGAACAGTGGAAAGACTGGACAGGATGGTTTTGGTGAGTTTTATTTTGTTACTGTCTCTCGAGTTCAAATGAAGTGTGTTTTATTGAGTTAATTAGGCAATTAAAGCTCATCTTAGAAAAAAAGAGAAAAAATAGAGAAAAGGTCAAAGAGAGAGCCTAACTGTTCTGTTTAATAATTAAAATGAGACTATTTCGTTTCATCCTTTGTGTGTGTGTTCATTTGGTTTATTTTTGCCATGGCTCGCTCAAATCTCCTGGCTTTCGTCTTATCGTGTTTAACATAGTTGTCTTCATCTTTTCTTTGACTGGCAGTGGCAACTGGTGTGTGATAAAACATAAAAGCAATTGTTACATTGATGCTGGCACCCAAACAAGCAATGACATTTTAGCTTGGTTATGTGGCTACCAACTCCTTGTTTGCCTTCACTTTTTCCTTTGTTTTCCCTCCAGCTAACACTGTGACGTAATCATGACGTCAACCCAAAAAGGGTCTATAAAACAGAGTCAGTCAATAAAATAAGTTGTTCAAGGATTTTCAAAAATTGTGAATCACCACAGCAAGATGAACCAACAAACCCACAGAGGATACCATCTCCACTGTCCTCCACTCAGTCTTCACTCACCTTGAGGAGAACAACACCTACATCACAATGCTGAATGTTGATTTCAGCTCAGCATTCAACACAATCTCCCCAATGAAGCAAACTTAATACTCTGGGCGTGAGTACCATACTCAGCAACTGGGTTCAGACAGTTCATCTCCTCCTGTCTAGTGCTCATCACTGAAGTCCCCCAGGGCTGTGTGCTCAGCCCCCTCCTGTTCACACTGTACAGCCATGACTGCAGCCCCCAACATGGAGAAAACTGTATTGTGAAGTTCAGAATTGACACCGCCATCATCGACAGAATTTAAAACAACAATGAGGCTTCATATTGGGATGAAAGCAACAGTCTTGCTGAGTGGTGCACAGAAAACAACACACTTATCAATGTCAGCAAAACCAAGGTGCTGGTTGTGTATTTTTGGAGTCTTAGGTTCCTGGGAATCAGCATCACAGATAAACTGTCATGGACATCACACATCTCTACCCTGGTCAAGAGGGCTCAGAAGTTTCTTAGGGAAACTTAGAAGGGCAAAATTCCTGTGCAGAGTTCTTTTTGACTTCTGAAGAGAGGCAATTGAAGGCATCCTGACTGGAAATATCACAAACTGACATGATGATGTGCACAGCCCGGGGCAAGAAAACTCCACAGAGGGAGATTAAACCTGCCCAGAACATCACTGATATCCATGCTGTCTGGCAAGAGATACAAAAGTATCCACTGTATCCACTCAGATTGAAGAGCAGCTTCTTTCTTCAGGCTGTGAGACTGCTTAATTCATATTCAGCACTCAAGACGATTCCATGCTGAAATGTCATTATACAACCTTGTTGTAAATGATAAATATATTACCTTGTATCCTTGAAATGATTAGACTGATTTGTCCAGTAGTAAGCAAGATTAACTGCAGACACGGACAGTAGCTCCAGGCCTGTTGGTCACACACACACACACACACACACACACACACACACACACAGGACCTGCAGCTTCAACTTTATGCCTGGTGCAGATAATAAGTGTGAAGTGTGAGCATAAGTAACATCTCACTGCACTGCTGACATTAAAAAAACTGATGATAATAATAAGAATGTACCTGCAGAAAAGAAAAATCTATGTCTACTCAAACTACCAGGCAATCAAACAGCACATATAACTCAGAGACGGGTTCATCTAAATTGATTTGTGTACGCTATGAATCACATATTTGGGCATTGCTGGGGACATGACCTGAATAATAAAAGCATATGTCTTTCTTATGTGCATATGTTTAGAAATATAAAATGCCTATGGGATCCTATCATATACTGTACTTGGCCAGTACTCTTCAGTACGCAAAGTCAAACACTCATCTCTTTAACAGCTCAATATGTGAGATGTCTAACAAAAAATCCACTTATTTCTAGATTACATAACTCGTCTTTCTTTTCACATAACAGCCTGTTTCCATTTCAGATCTGTTAAAGCCAGGCAAATCATATTCCCATGAATGGTTTGTCAAAAGGTGCATTACGGAGCAGAAATGACTCTGAATTACAGAAAAGTGAAAAGAGAAAGAAGAGAAAAGAGCGTGCATTCTTGAGAGGGATAACTTTTACACTGATATCAGTATTCCTATTTACTTGTTTGCACCCATTCTCATTTCAGATGTTATTACAAATGAGTAGTTTACGGCAGTGTCGCTTGCAACCATTACATTTTATAATGTGTAAAATAGAGGAGCACGAAAATAGTGACAAAACGGTTAAAAGCAAATGGGCTCATTTGTTGGCTCATTTTGATAAAGTGCCGTAATTTTCAGAGATATTCCAGGAGCCACTTTGTGATTTTACAAGGTGCCCCATCAATTTCTTCTTCAGGCCCGCTGCCTACATATGCTGGAATGTTTTTCAGTAACCTGCACAGAAAGCAAATTAACTTGCTGCCTTCAATCCACAGGTGGAGGTAAAACTCCAGCAACACTTGCAGTACTAGGAACAGCTTTATTAGTTGACCAACGCGTTTCGGCTCAGGCCTTCATCAGGGTCATGACCCTGATGAAGTATCCACTGCAACGCGTTTCGGCTCAGGCCTTCATCAGGGTCATGACCCTGATGAAGGCCTGAGCCGAAACGCGTTGGTCAACTAATAAAGCTGTTCCTAGTACTGCAAGTGTTGCTGGAGTTTTACCTCTTTCTGGACATTTTTCTTCTCTCCGTGCACCTTGTTAGTGGGTGAAGTTGTGCCAGAAAACCCCTACTTGTTCCTTCAATCCACAGGTGGTCATAAAATAACTCGACAGCGTGATAGGAAAGTGGGAGCAGGAGAGCATAAAATGACCCAGACCTTGTGCAACTAACTGAACTGCATTTTGGTTTGGACTGTAGGATTGATTAATTTTTTCCCTCTATGACTGTCAGCTTGCTCTTTTCATAAGAGAACAACTTGACGTTTTAGATGGCTGAGTGACTTCTGTAATTAAATCTGTCCTACAGAAAAATGGCCTCTGTAACTGATATTATATATGATATTTTTAGATTTAAGTAGGATTCTATTGCTGTAACTTTACTACCTTAAGTACATTTAGTTTTAGTCAAGTGGTTTCCATCGTGGGGTCAGCATCTATCCAAAGGGTCACAACCAGGCCTGGAATTTAATCATTTTATGAGCAAGGCCAGTTGGCTTTTGGTGTGGTCAATTTTTTAAGGGCACAAAGGCTAAATGCCAGAGCAGGAAGGCCATCAAATGAAACAATGTCCATGGAAGTGATTTAACATTAACTACTAATTAACCTAGGGGTTGAGGATGATTTCATTTTTGTTCAAGTTTGTCTTAATTTGTCAACGCTAAGTACAGTCAGCGTATATAATGACATCATGATAAATAGCGTGCGATACAAGATGAGATTCTGAAAACAGTCATTGAACGATAATGAGAAAGTTTGTCATTACTTTGAGATTCTAAATCATTATGCCCTGGAGGTCATCCTGAAATCATAGGACCTGCAGCTTATCTGCAGCTGATCTCGGATACTACCGGACCGCACCAAACGGATCTGTCAAATTTCTTTTGTGCACATTCATGATGCTGTATGCTGAAGGACAGAATTTTTGAAAAATCTTGAAAAAACTTTTTTATGCCTCCACAACAGTGACAGCTGTGGCCAGGAGCGTTATGTTTTCAGGTCATTCCATTCTTGTCAATGCAATATCTCAAGAACACCTTTGGGGAATTTCTTCACACTTGGTACAAATGTATATTTTGACCCAAGGATGAACTGATTAGATTTTGGTGGTCGAAGGTCAAAGTCACGGTGACCTCACCAAACATATTTTTGGCCATAACTAAAGATTTCATACGCTAATTATGATGAAATTACACACAATATTTAATAGGATAAAATGATGAGGCGATGATATTTTATACCCAAAAGGTCACAGGTCAACATCATAATGTTCAGCTCTCTATCAGGCCTCTGAACTCCTCTGTAAAAAATAGTCTCTAAGTGAAGACAGCATGTTTCTCACTGGAAATTATTCACTGGAATCAGACATGTATGATAATTTCCATTTTGACAGAAAATAAATTGTTACTTATACCCATCACTTATACCATTTATTAGATTCCTTCAGTGTTACAGGTCAATATAGTGGTAAGTTCCATATCAAATCCCTTTCACTG
>JAJHUR010103818.1:0-10870 GCA_027495735.1 Lutjanus campechanus
GTAGCTAATGGTAGTGTTTGCTAACTTGTTTAATCCATAGAGCTGCTCTTTTATTACTTTTCCACAATGGCTGCCAGATACAGCAGGGACTGTATTTGCTGTATTATCTTAGCCCGCTCTCTTTCTTTTATCTCTGGAGTTTGCACAAGTGAGCTTAAATTTACACTGACATTTTATAGACTGAGAAATTATCTGATTAATCAAGAAAGTAGGCAGATTAATCAGTACTGGAATGATTAGCTAGTTGCATTTATTCATTGTCTTTTCTTCCAGTCTGCTGGTGGCAGAGTGGTGACAAGTAGATTCGACATGTAGGCGTGAGCAAGAAAGATTCAGGAATGAGTAAAGTTGGTCAGAGCTTCTGGTGTTCGTAGTAAAACAGTGTGTCTGCGGTGATGAGAAGAGGGAAGTGACTTGTTCACTGTACTATGTGTGTGGGGGGGTGGGGGGGTAGAACAGTGCCACAAGTAGAGGGAGCGACAGAGGACGGCGTTCACATTTTGACACGGCTGAAGAAGTGCGTCTATTGTCAGGTGGTCTGCCGTACAGCCGGGCTTTATTTGTGCTGACTGAATGTCACAGCTCTCATTCACTGTCAGGGAGCTGGACAATGGGCCTGTGAAGGCTCACTGATGGTGTGGATGTGTGTGTTCGTGTGTGTGTGTGTGAGAGAGAGAGAGAGAGACTGTGAGTAATGCAGTAATACCAGACTGGTCTGTCACAAGACTGCAGTTATGGGAATCAGTGACATTAAGCTTTGCAATGCTGATGACTGTGTGTGTGTGTGTGTGTAGGAAGTGGGGGATGTGGACAGACAGGTTGAAAGAGGGACAGGAAGTGATGGTATGCAGGCAGCCCCCCCCCTCTGGTGCCATCATGGCTGACGAGCGGCACAGATAACTGACTCCAGTGAAGGTCACTGCTTTAACTTTCTCAGAAAGAGAGTGATTCGAAAGGTGTGTTTGTTTTCACATTTTCAAACCGCACAGAGGGTCAGCTCAGGTTAACAAGATGCTAATTCTGGACTTGTGACTGTTTTTTAGTGGGTTAAAGGGATAGTTTGGATTATTTGAAGCGAGCTGTGCGAGCTGCTTATCTATATAGTCGGTGTGTTACCTTCAGTAGATGACGGTCGGCACGTCCGCAGTTTGGAGAAGCAGAGAGGAGCACCAGCACGGACGCTAAGCAATGAACAGCCGTGGACAGAGTCAGCAACAAAATGTATTTTAGCCAAAAAATCTAAAAAAAAATCTAGAATACGCTATATTTAAAATGTTTTCACTGTTTTACATCTCCATCAGCCTTTTCCGACAGGAAACCACCACTCCCTGCTAACGCAAAGTTGTCGTAACGTAACTTTTGTGACACTGCTGGAAAGTCACATGCAACATTGTAGCAGCCTACTAAGTGTTGTTGCCTGCATGTTGTCCACCAGTTTTTGGATAATTTGCAACAACTTCACTTTATATCGTATAAAACGTTCAGGATTGTTGACACTGTCGCAACGGGACGCTTTAAGCTTTGCAGTAACGTTGCAGCGACACACTGGGTTTGTTGGGGTTATAAAAGTCAAATAAACCAACCAGACTCCATTTTTGAAATTAGTCATTTTACTTAGCAGAACAAATGAGTTCCTGTTCTCCTTCTGCCTCAATTGATTAGTTTGTTTGTGTTATTGTGTGACTTCTGTGTTTTAAAAGGACAGCTAGGATCCATCAAACACACACAGTAACACAGACAAACTAACAAATCGAGGCAGCAGTAGAACAGGAACTCTCGTGTTCTGCGAGGTAAAATGGTTAATTTTGCCTATTGGGTTTGGTTGGTTATGACAAAGGGATTTTTGGTTTATATATAATGGTGAAAATGGCATCTGGCAACAAGGTAAAGCAGTAAAAAATATTTTAAATATAGCTTACACTTCACCTGATATTTATTTTTTTAGTGGCCAGGATCCATTTTGCTGCTCACCTTGTCCACTTCAAATAATCTGAACTATCCCTTTAGAGTGAAGGCCACTGGGTAAACTTCTTCAGTCATTTGAAAGGTGTCTTTGTTTCTCTGAGCTGTAATTTGAGAAGGGCCAGCTCAGGTTAACAAGGTGCTAATTCTGGACTTAATCAGAGTTATTAGTGGGTCCATTTAGCAAAGCAGATATCATCAAGAGACTGCAAGCTACTAATGCTAACTCACTGAAGATGCATTAGCCAGTGTGCAAATGTGTTTGTAATGTATTTGTCAAAGCCTGGAGCAGTTATTATTTACCAATTAACTAAACTGATTTTTATCTGAAAACAGAATCGCTGGCTGGGGAAATGCAGACATTAACTAATTCATTTTTGCAATTTAATGAGCTCCGCTGGCATGAAAAGACGATGTTTTCATAATAATCATGTTAGTTATGAATAAGCAATGACCCCAATTAAAACAACAGCAATAAATGTATACCATTTGTGCAGTCACAGGCTCTAAAAATAAGTCTCTGTAATTCAAATATAACAATCAATCAACAAGTAAACAAACAGCATTGCTGGCGTTTCACTGGATCTCCCCCAGGTTGATATTTAGCTGCATGTAAGGTTGCAAGTTCTAAGCACTTTCCTGAAATGACCATTGGTAACATTAATGATCAATTGATTTATTAATTGTTTTGCTTATACCATACAATACAAAATGCGTATGTTCCCCTCAGTCGAAGCTTTATTTTCACGGCAACATATTGCAGATTCTCTGACAGAATTACATGCAGATGCAGAGCTTAAAAATAATCTGTTATAATTTCAGATCTTTATTTGATAGCAGATCTGTTAAATTTTAATCCTTTAATTGATCATCGCCTACCTGCCAGTATGCAGCAATTTTGTTTTTCACCTAGCATGAGTTTGAGTTTCTGATAGCGCTTTAAATTTTTGATATTTATGAGGACGTTTTCTGGGAAGAATAATGCTTAAATTTAGACATATTTTATTGCAGAATAGTGTAAAAAAAGTTACCTCTGTCTCCACTTCCTCCCTCCAATCATATCCATAAGCATATCTTTCAAAATCTGTTGAGATTGTGCATTTAGAAACACAAACAGCTGCTCTCAACTTTTATTTCTTGAGGACAATATCGCTGCCAAGTGCCTAAAAACACCTTACAAGAATATTGGCAAAGTAAAGGCTGCGACTAACAGTTATTTACACTTTTGAGAAACCTGCTGAATAGTTTCTGAGTTAGTCAATTTGTGTAAGAAATGTCAGAAAACTGGGGTTATACAGTGTGTTTATGGGAAGTGCTGTAATCATCTGACCGCTGTGAATTAGACAAGCGGGTGTTGCAAATCAGAATCACATGCTCCAATTTGACACAAAATGCTCAACATTGTTTTTTCATGGCTTAGAAGAGCAGATTGATGTTTTTTGCTGGTCGCTTTTAAGAGGTAAAGTCCCTGCGGATGTGTGTTGCAAAAGTGGCAAAAATTAGCAAAAGGCATGCTGAAGTTGACTTTATTTGATAGTGTAACTCAAAGCTGGGGTACGCAGTTTATTTTTGGCGTCACTGAGCAAATGTTCTACAAGAACCTTTAACCACAATGTAGTTCAAGTTGTCGGGGAGAAAACTAGACCTCTGCACCTCCCCTTTGTTCTTTAGAAAATCTAGCTCGTGATCGGAGACTTTGGCCAATTAAAGGTCAGTAAACTTGAATTTACTAAACTTTCTCCAGAATCACTTACTGCAGCTTTAAGTGCTTTTATTAATGAAAATAAGCATCTCCTAGTTGAACATAATAATTCATTTTTAACTTTGCTTAAGCTTAATTTATAAAATACTAAAAAAAATACCCATTGTAGTCAAAGTTAATGTCTTTAAGTGTCTTTTTTTTTTTTTTTGACTAAATCCTGAATATATTCAATTACACACACTGTATGATGTCTGCAGCTCGGTCAGTGGCCCTACGGTCCTTCTAGCGTCAGTTTTGCAAGTGCAAAGCTCCGTGAGAGGGACGCGGGGCTGCAGTTACAACCACAGACACTGTGGTTAAACCGCGAGGGTTGGTGGACAAAGAAGGTGCATCTCCCCAGAAGGTGAGAGAGCCTGCATGTACACTTAAGTTTCCTTTGTCCTGTCAAGTTTATAAAATAAGAACGAACCAAAGGAAATTATTGTGCCAGATTGCTCCAAAATTACAGTAACATAAGAATAACATCAGTAGAGCATCAAATAAGTGAAATATAAATAAATAAAGTGTATAAGGAGTAAATACAAAGAAACCACGCCTAATAGAATAACAATAAGTAGGAAGTAAGTAAAGTTACAGACAAAACTAAGCTTAATAGCAGAAGTAGTGATGGCAGTTACATCAAAAAAAATAAATAAAGGCACAAAAATTACTTGGCTAGTTTCAGGAATCATGGTTTGATTAAAATAAGTACCTTTACACAAGTTCACATACATAACAGAGTTTATGTGCGCTCCTTAACTTACATAGGTTACACAGCTAACCAAGAAACGTATTTTGACTCCTGTTTGCCCCAAAACACCCGCCCCACTTCCTCAAAACATGGGCTTTCTTGATCTTTATACTACAGTGCGTCGCCTGACTTTGACGGCACATAAGGGCGCCAAATGACACTGGCGGGGGCACCTACAGCGTCACAGACTGAAGCATAGAGACGCTGACAAAGCTGCTGTATTTGATGAGTTTGGAGTGAGAACAGGCTGAAAAAACATCCTTTGACTTTGGCATTTTTGCCAGAAAAAATGACTTAAACGCTTGATAAGCTTTAATTTGAACTCAAAAGGCTCACTGTATGTTATTTTTAAATATAAGAGAACCTTTTATAACTCACTATCAGCTTCTATCAGTATCAGTTGACAGTTGTGCAATAAGGACGGAGTCTATAAAAAGAGGGGAAATAAAAATTTTGCATCATTGTTCCTGTGCATTTCACAAGCAGATCTCTCTGTTTCCCCATTCTGTTTCTGTCCCCACGTCTCTGATCCTTCTGCAGAGCTAACCAGACTCATCTGTCCTTGTTGTTTGCTGCTGCGCTGCATTGTTTTGCATTATCTGTGACTGGGAGGAAAAGGTCAGAGGTCTGGTGATAGGGGATGCACAAAAAGCGATGTTTAGCATGAAAGCAGTGCCGTGTAAACTACACACTTGCTGTCAGATAAACACACACACACACACACGGCCACCGCTGCAGCGTACATAATGCAGGTGTTTCCTGTTCAGATATGATGAATCATGTTGTCTTCCTCTCCTCTTTTCAGCTGGGTTTCCTTTAACTCTGGGTTACCTCCATATCCCCACAGGAGGAATTGCAGTAAAGCATGAACGCAGTCCAAGTAGAAACAAAGGCCTCCAAGAACAGTAGAGTAGCTCTTTCCTTGATTTCTTTTCCAATCATTAGTCTCCAGTTCCAAGCTCAAATATATTCATTATTTAAAACAAGCAGCCTTTAATAGATAACACATGGACTGCAGGATTTATGTTCCGTTGCTTTTCATGAAGCATAAAGGCAGCTAAACGCCGCCTCTGCTTCACCACTCATAAAAAATGGGAAGCTGTAGGCTAACAAATGGCCGCTGTGGGTTTTTGTGTATGTTGGCTTTTGTGCAATATGGAGTCTCCAAGTGTGAGTCTGTGTGTCTGTGTCTGTGCATGTGAGTTTCTGAATGAATGTGTGTGTTTGCAGTACACGAAGGCATGCAGGATGTAGAGTCAGAGCCACTCCATCTGCACTCTGACTGCACAATCAATGTTTTTTTTGTTTTTTTTTTCCTGGTTCTACATTAACACTGCATTAGCCTACTTAACAGACCACGAGCAGCAAATGTCAGAGAAAGTCACTGTTCTACTGACCTGACCTGACTTCAGTGGCAGAAAACATCAACAGTTCTTTTCAACAGAAATGTGCAATTATTTTTTTTTACCACAGCTCATAGTTTCTTTGTCCAACAAACAGGCTGAAAATATTTGACTACCATAAGAAAACCAGAACATATTCAGATGTCAGCAATTTTTTTGACTAACTGACATTATTTTGAAATTTGGCGGGTTGTTCTTGCAGGGTTGCCATGTCCACATTTTTTCTGAAGATTTGAGGTGTTATTGTGCATGCAAATTACATTAATAATATCTAGAAATACACATCTATATTTGAAATGAAATTATTTACTACCTAAATCCTACCAATCTGACTCCAGATCAGTACTTATAGACATGGGCGTGGCACACGTCATGCGCACACATACACACAAACACGATGTGCCTATGCTCTCTGTTTGCAGGCTCCGGTTTTATTGTCTGTTTGGCTGGTTTGGGCTGGTTTTGACACACAGATCTGGCAACCCTGCTGTCTTGCTAAAACATTAGCTTGGTGCAGCGGCAGGATGTGTGCGGAGGTTTAGCATACACCAAAAGTACAGAAATGCGACTCCAAATTTGTCTTATATAGCTACATGTCTTCTTAGCTAATAGCTAGCACCTTCTCGTGACTACATTTTTTCTTTATTTGCATCTCTTCATAGACAGCACCTCCACAGTCTTATTTACATGTCTTCTTAGCAGCTAGCTATAGCCACCTAGCTTTGTTTACATATAGGAATCACTTGGGCGTTTGCTGCCTTCAAATGGAACTTGTGAGTTTGTGTTTGTGTACACAGTATGTGTTGTGTTCAGTGGCCACATGCATGCAGCAAGGCAAATAATTTAGCAAGCTAGCAAGTGAGTAACGTAATGCAAGTCTGAGGAAAAACTTGATATGGCTAAAATTACGTATATGTAAGCAATTGATGACATTTTTCAAATGACAATGAACCAAATTCAACTAACTCTGCCAGTGGCAGACAGACAAATTTAGCAACTAATGTTAGCTGGTGTAGCAGAGCATTTAGCAGCTAAAAAGACAGATATTTCTTTCAAGGGCTGGTGGAGAACAAAACTGGAGCTAAAAGGGGAATTAACATCAGATTTATATTCATCAAGCGGCCATAAACAGGACTCCGGTTCCTAATGATAATGTTGCTCTGTGTCTGCTGAGTGTGAAGATAGGTAACTCATGTCTGTGTGCTAATACATGAAGCAGTTAGTAGATGACTAGCTTAGCTTAGCTTCGCCTAAAGGCTGGAAGAAAAGGAAAACAGCTAGTCAGGCTCTGCCAAAGTAAAAGCAAGCACTGCCTCTTTCTAAATATAAGTGCATGCTAAGAGGAGAGTTTCTACTCTGTCCTCAAGTTTTAATTGGTTACTTCATGTTCTCAGAATTTAATTGGCCTCTGAACAACCAAGAATGTGAATCTCGTCTCAGCTGACTGTCAGATTTGTGGTTTCAGTTGATAAGGTGGGGTGGTTTTTTTTTTCTTTTTTTTTTTTACACAAAAATCCCACTTACGTCAGCGTTATGTCAAGCGCCCAACCTCTGAAGCTTTGAAGCTCCTAAAATTTCTCTTAGCCTCTTTAGATGAGTTGTCGTCTAGGAAACGTCTTCTCTTGTTGATATTTTTGGATCTCAGAGGCTCATTAAGGCTTTCACGCCACACCAGGCCAAACACGACCGGAGTGTGTGTGAGGGGTTAGATTCTGTGAGTCAGTATACCCGGGCCCGTATGCTTCACTGAGCTGCGTTCGCCACAGGCCAGGGCTTATGAAACAGTGTCATGATGAATGTGGTGCAGAGATGTGAACCGTCATGTCTCGTTTTTCTGGGTCTCCGTGTGTGACTGCGAATGTCTCTCCTGTTTGTTGTCTCCCCATCTGCCTGCTTGTTGATTCTTCTGTCGCTCTGCGTGTATGCCTGCCTGCCCGTCTCTCTCCGGCTTTCTTGATCAGTTTCGCATGGCGTCTTGTGATTTTTTATTCAAGTGAAAGTCATGTGGACGGAGAGTTTCTGAGGCAGAGGGAAAGGCTGCAGCAGCAGAGGAGGGGGGGACGAGTTGTCTTCAGTTTGCGTGTTTGTGTTTGTCCGGGCTTTCCGAGCTCCGGCTGGTCGTCTGCAGGTAAACAGCGAGGGTCACCTGGTTACTGACATCTAATACTGCTGCTCCTCTGCAGCATCTGCATCACAGAGCGGGGCAGAGATACTGTATGACAAACCTTATTTGCATTTAATAAATACATCAGCAAGTTTATTGCATAACAAATAACCCCATCACCTTCATGTTTATATGCACCAGGGATTTTCATTCTGACTCATTCACTGGCTTATGCAGGAATTATTTACAGTTAGACATATTTTAGACTCTTATTTTTTGCCTCCGTCCGTCTCTTTATGGTGAACGTGACAGCTCGAGATTGTCTCGAGGGAATTTCTTCAAACTTGGTCCAAACATCCACCTAGACTCAAGGATTAGATTTTGGTGGTCAAAGGTCAAAGTCAAGGTGACCTCACAAACAGAATGCATATGCTGATTATGATCAAATTAAACACAAAATGACAGTGACGACAACTTCACTGTAAAAACCAGGAAGTAAACTTGGAAGCGAGAAAACTTTTTCGGCTCATGGCTTATGGGTGCCATCTTTGCACTCACGCTTCCTCTCCTCGCGTCTTAGCTCCGCCCGGCGAGGACGTGAGAGAGAGAGATGCAAGAAAAAGACACGAGGACAGAGGAGACGAAGTGGTGAAATGAAAAGTCCTCGGTTACTTTTAGCGTCAGTGTAGCGTAGCTGTATCAGCTGTCAAACTGACTGGTACAAATCTCTACGGAAACAAATTTAAGAACGATTTCAGCACCTGGCGGCATTTATTTAGATCTGTAAACTGTTTAAAATAGGTGATTATTTGTAGTATTCTTACTAATGTTGAGTTTAATCATAATTTAATATTCCGTTTAAATCTTACAGTTTATATGGATCAGTGTTATTTGTTTACTTGCATCATTGTTATCTGCACAATAATACACCACACCAATTTTATTGTGAAATAAAAAAAGAGAAACTGCTGCTTTGTGTGATGCAACAACTCTCTGCAATTAAATGATCTTATCATAAAGCGTTAAAGTTATTATATCGCGTGTCGTCATGTAACTGTGTTTTATTTTATTATCTGTAGATCCCTGTTCATGACACCATAAAGTAAGCGTGCAGCCGCAGGTATTTTCCCTGATCAGTCCATTAAAAAGTGTGTGACGGTGATCCCACAGTAATAATCCCTGAATCATCTCTGTACCAGATGCCTCCTTTTCATCCTGTCTCAACCTGTTTGTTTCATTTTCGGAACATGTGGGGATTTGCAGTCTAATAATACTAATAACGCTTATAATCAGTTATTTCCTCATGAGCTCTTTGTGACACCGAAGGACATAAATATTCACATCAGAGTCATTAAAGTGCTGCAGAAACTTCTGTCAGTCAGAATTTAGTTTCCCTGTGTGGGTCCTGATGATGCAGGATGAAAGTCGCTGACGTCACACCTCTTGATAAAAGACTCCTGCGTAGGATACACCGGTGTATTCTCGCTCCTCGTCTCCGTCAGGTGCATTTAAGCAATTGCAAGATTCATCGTCACTCATCGTCTCCTGTTCCTCTCTCTGTCCCTGCAGGAGATAAAGAAAGACTCAAAGAGGGATGGAGGACAGACGAGCATGATCAGATCGGACCTCTCCAATGGAAGGGCCAGCCCCGACTCCGGTGTGCGGCCGGGCAGGAAAGGTACCGGACTCACGCACGCATGGTCACATACCACATTCATACATGGCGGTCATTAGTGCAGGTTTACAGGTCTCAAACGTAGATCCTATTAGTGCGAGGGAGGATTTGGGTCAAGCATTCCTCGCTGTCATAACATGTACACATGCTCAGTGTTCACACGTATGCACAGTGGTGGAATGTAACTCGTTAATACTTCAAGAGATAGTTGGGGTAGTTCTTGAAGCGGGGTTGTATGAGGTACTGATCCACAGTCAGTATATTACCTACAGTAGATGGCAGTCAACACGCCCCCCAGGAGGAGCAGCCGTTTAAATGTACTCTACATCTGGAATATTTTTATCGCTTTACCTTGACCAGACCACAGTTGTTGGTCTACCACTGCCTCGATCTGTTAGTGCGTTTGTGTTATTACGTGACTTTGTTGAATCCTGGATAACCCCGAGTCACACGGTAACACAAACAGACGGAGGCAGCAGTCGCCCAGTAACTACCATATTCTGCAAAGTAAAATAACTGATATTGCAAAAATTGGTTGGTTTGCTTGGTTTGCTTGGTTTGGCTGCTTATATAACGGTGGTTTCCTGCCTACTTAAAAAGAAGAACTGAACTATATATATGTGCACTAAATAACTGATACTCTGAGCTAAATTTTTGGTACTTCTACTTGAGTACTACAACTCAGAGGGAAATATTATTTTATTTCACTCCTCTACAGCTGAAACGACCAACGAGTTCCAACTTCTCAAATGTAAACATTTGCTGCTTTTTCTTTATTTTTAAATAATTTTTGAGGTTTATTTGTTTAGGGCCGCAACTAATACTTATTTTCATTGCCGATTATTCTCTTGTATTTTCTTGATCAATCGATTAGTTGTTGTTTTGTCTATAAAATGTCAACCAGAGTTTACCAAAGCCCAAGTCGACGTCTTCAAATGTTTGTTTTGTCCACAAACCAAATAAATTCAGTTTAGCCACAGAGGAGCAAAAAAACCAGAAAATATTCACGTTTTTTAAATTACTCAAACCTATTAATCAATCATCAGATTAGTTAGTGATTAATTTAATAGTTGACAACTAATTGATTGATCGTTGCAGCTGCTGGTCGGACAAAACAAACATTGTGAAGGTGTCACTTTAATCTAATCTGAATCTTTATAAACTAAGCAAACAACCAATTAATGCAGATAATCAACAACCAAATAATGCATGATAAAAAGTAATCATTGGTTGC
>JAJHUR010103819.1:0-17482 GCA_027495735.1 Lutjanus campechanus
AACCGCTGATCTAAAGCATTAATGATAAGTACCGCATGCTTCATGGTTGTTTTGTTCCATCCCTTATACAGATACATCCAAACATACGTTTATCTTTATTGGCATAATACTTCAGTATATATTGCCAAAGTATCTCTCTCTCCATTTGTCTCAGCTCATGGTATTTTTCCCTCCAGCTCCTCCATCTCTTTTATTCTCTCTCCATCTCTCTCACTCTCTCCTTCCGACCCCCCCTCGCAGAAATCAGGGACCCAGCAGGCCGCTCCCATTCAGCCTGGAGACGGCGATGATGTTTTAATTGTCACTTCTTGTTAAGGCGGCCTTGACATTCATGCGGGGACGGAGGGGAGGCGGTCGGCGTAATCAGAGGAAATGGAGAGAAGGAGAGAGGGAGAGATGGCACCCATTCAGCTCCTAAGAGTGGTGTTTGGCTCTGAGCAGTGTGCCTCCTTCTCCCTCTTCCCTCTGTCTCACCCCGCCGGGGCATGATCTGATTTGACAAGCGCAACGCTGTCATCTTGAGTTTGTCCAATTTGAAATTCTAATTAATGAACTCGGCGCCACTTTGTGTTTTTGTCGTTGTTGTTGTTGTGTTCCTCCTCTTCTTCTCCTTCCTTCTCAGGCCAGTTTGTCTTCTATTTGTCTTTTCTTTACCCTTCCTCCTTCCCTCAGTCCTCCAGTCTTCTTTGGAGGCGGTGTGACTGCAGAGGCCGCTGCTTGCTCTGGGTGAGATTGTGGTCTCACACCATAGCAGATGATATCAGTGGCTTTGGGTCACCCAATTAGAATCAAACTGTGTGTGTGTGTCTATTCTGTGAGTGTAGTACATTTTTACATATGTGCGTGTGTGTCTACTTGACTCTGTTGTGTTTGTCTCCTAATGAGGAAACAGAGAGAGGAGAGATGGCTGCTGGTCGCTGATGCTGAAGGGCAGAGGACTGGTCAGTCTCTCTGTCCAGGGCTTCACACATTTACTGTACACACTCAGAGGAAGACTCTGTCATAATGTTCTTTAGCACTTTGCACCTTGTGTTTGAACACAACAACACATGTCCAGCACAGCTATAATGACCTCATGGCACAGCGAACATCAATGGTTTTGATGGAGCAAAGAGCAAAGATTTTTTTCTAGAGATGCAAACTGATGTTCATCTGTTATACAAGGAAAATACATTGTGGAAAAGGCATAGAGATGAATGCAATGCAAAGCATGTGGGCAGATGTAGGTCAATTGTCAGTATAGTGTTTGAAATACAGTACATTCCTATGCTCTTAGTGGAAGACCCACAGGGTGCTGTTGGTGAACACGGAAAGTTTGCCACTCAGAAACTCAAGTGTGTATCGGTCATCCAGAGTCTGAATTCTACCTGTCATAAGACATAACACCGGGTATCAAAATCAGATCAGACCATATCCAGTGATCCACTCCTTCGCCACTCCTTTATATATTTTCAAATGTGTGACAAATCAAAAGAAACAACATCACAGGCCTCTAAACCAACCTTGTCTCCTAGAAACGACGTGTGTATAATGCAAAACTGCAACAGCAAAAGAGAGACGTAATGCCGAAGTCACAAAATGTTCTTACAGAGCGCATACATTTCAAAAAATTTGAAAGGTTGCACATCTCAAGTCTTCAAGTCAAGAAGGACAAAACACTCACATTTCACTTATTTATTTGGCTCACATCACAATAGACTCTCACACTCATCAGAGTGTTTGCAATATACAGGCTAAATCTGGTTATATACACAAAGACAGAGATCATACACTGAGAGTTGGACCCAGTTACTTAGCAAGCGATCACTTCTCTTATCAGATGTTTCTAGATACACGGACCAATAGAACTCAATTACCAAACTGAGCCTGTACACTGCAAACATTCTGATAAAGCCTCTGGGCCAAAATACATGTGTTTGTCCATTGTGATGTGAGCCAAATAAATAAATGTAATGTGAGAATTTTGTCCTCCTTGACTTCAAGTCTTGAGATGTGCTCACTGGGTTTTGGGTTTAGCACTCCACTGTCTCTCTCCACGTCTTTGAAGCACAACTTCAGTTTCAAATTATTTTTTTTTTTTACATTTGTTTATCCTATACAGCAATATCCAGTTTTGCAATATAATATCACTTGTAGCAAGCATGACTTTTTAAAGGCTATGTTTAGGCACTCATAGCAGTTGATTAACATTATGGAAAGATTGTGGAAGAGCTGCAATGATTAGTTGATTAATTGATTAGTCAATTAGGCAATCAAAAGAAAATTTATTGCCAGCTATTTTGGTAATTGAGTAATCATTTCAGTAATTTTTCAAGCAAAAATGTTAAACATTTGCTGGTCCCATCTTCCTAAATGTGAGGATTTGCAGCTTTTCATTGTCTTTTATAATTATAAATGAAGAGTCTCTGGGTTTTGGACTGTTGGTTAGACAGACAACAAGCATTTAAAGATTTAATTTTGGGCTCAGAGAAATTGTGATGAGGATTTTTCCATTTTCTTTTTGTTGACATTTTATAGACTAAACCAGGACTAAACCAAGACTGTTCAAGGATTACTATGCCACACATGAAAGCTATCAAACTCATATTTTTTAGTGCTTGTCTGTGTTATCTTTTTTTCCTGACCCCCAACTTTGGAACCACTGGACTAAATGATTAGTCATGAAAATATTGGCAGATTAATTGATAATTAAAACAATAAGAAGTTGCAGCTGGAGATTCTTGCAACAGTGATTTGAAGCACAACACGGGATGAGATTAGTTTTTAAAATTTAACCAAAAAACATGATGTTTCTCTTAATTAAAGTGTTTTTGTTACCTAGAATCTAACACACAAAATCTATCACACAAGCCTCTCTGTCTCATCTGTCTGTCAAGTGTGTCAGTCCTCCACTTTGTACACCAACTATCTGTATGGTACTGTACAAGAACAGAACAATTTTAAAAGGAATTAAGAGAAACAAATTAGCTGCATGTTAATGCCATTTCTAGGAGACAGGGTTGCCAGAGCAGCTCACGTTTTCCCTTTAATTTGCCACAGTAACCTTTCTAGATGAGCCAAATCACTGCACGATCCTGTTCAGTTTAAATGAAAGTGAAGTTATGTGGGGCAGAGAGAGGAACATTAATAATATGTCTTTCTTTGCCAGCGGGTGGTGCTAGCAGCCTACAAACCATAGAGCTCAGCGTGCACAGCTCTGTTTTAGAGAGGCAGAGACAGAAAGAGAGGAAGGGGGAGAGGGAGTGTGTGGAGTGAGGTTTTGGAGGCCTGCCAATCATGATGAAAAACCACTGCAGAACTAATCTATTTCCATGCCCGTCCTAATCCACCAACACAACGATGGCATCATTTAATCACAAAATCATCATCACCATCACCACTATATCACCATCATCCTCCTCTCCTCTCCTCTCCCTCCCCTCCCCCTCCGCTGCATTAATAAAAAATGTATTTTTTTGTAAATAAGAGCTCGTGATTAAGAGCAGATTAGCGCGCGCCTTCAGACGGACAGACAGACCGTGATGGGTTTTGTTAACACGAGAGTAACACTGGGTGTCAGTTGTGTGTGTCTGACATTACATCAACGTTATCCTCCTGCCGCTCATGTTATTGCTCTTGGCTTAGAGTTTTAGGGGACTTTTTAACAGCGACGTTGCTTAAGAGCTTAGAGTAAATGGATGGATGGATAGATGGATGGATGAAGATCAGGCACACACACACACACACACACACACACACACATGCATGCACAGAGAGATCAGTGTCACTCACACAGCTTCAGCGCCAAAGCCTGATTTGCTTTGTGGTAAAAGCTGTTTTATTTCTCATCAGTGTTGTAATGGAGATGCTCTGCTGTCACACCACACTTGAAGTCTCATTTTGTACTGAAGAAGAAGAAGAAGAAGAGAGAAATCAGCCATTTTGCTCCTCTGGTACCTCATTCTGCACTAACTGCATCTGATTTTAATATACATCATCTCTCTGAGGTTTTGGAGATCAAATGTAGCAAAGCAAAGCAGATAAGATGTGATATACATATTTCAAAATAATTTTTTCACTATCAAATTTCCATACCAAACATCAGCAGGATCGTCATAAACCGATATAGACCTTTTATGAAACAATATCATGGGACGGGAGCACAGTGACTACCTGAAACAAAGAGCTAATAGAACAATGGTCAAACCTCGGGGAGAAGAAAACACTCAATCTGTCAAAAAAAGAAGCCTATTAAAATATGTATTATTGTTAAAATTTTACAAAATACATAATACAGACAGAGAAAACTCATCTTTCCCAACACAACACTCAGGAAATAATGTGCTCAAAATTCCCCCCAAATTGCTCGTTTTACTCAGACTTCCTGCAGTTATTGCATTCACTATTTGGGTTAATTGTAACGTTTGTCAGATGTTCTCTGCTGTTATTGTTGTGAACTGAATATGGTATGAAACATCCATTTCAGGGGTCGTCAGTTTACTCTGTGAAAGAAAAGCGGCCCCTTAAAGACAAAGGTGGAGAACCACTGCTTAGATAGTTATTTTGTCTTTGTCATAATATCCATAAAAGTGATTTTTATTTTGACCTTTCACCCCTTCTGAACTCTAGAACTTAACTAGTTGGCTCATTTCAGGGACTACTGAACTTATTTGGGGGTTAAGAAAAGATAGAAAGTCATGGATTTTTTTTTTCATGATCATCATTTTGTTATGTTAACCATCATTTTTATGCTAATTGCTAATCGAACTTTTGTGTACAATTTGTTGGTTTTATGCGAGAATGTTTAAGTCATTAACATACTGTTGCTGCTGAACTGAAAGCTCGTATGTCCAACTTTTGGGGGGAAAGGGAAAAAAAAACGCCAGACAGTGACAAAAATATCTAATTCTTTGTGCAGCTTTTGGGATTTGCAAATTTTCTCTTTAGGCATCTAAAAAAATGAACATTAATAACATTCAGCCACTAGAGGTCACACTCTCCTGGCCCCACTCTATTCCGTTCTAATCCAGTGGTTGCCATTTCGTTAAATAAAACAAAAATCTACCCAAATTTTACGTTTTTATGATAAGCGATACTTTCTAAAAGCTCTGTGGATGTATGCATTTTTTAAAGATAATATCATCATTTAAATAAAAATGTGAATAAAACCTAAAAAGTGAGACATAATATTTAGAACCCCTCCCCACCCACATAATTTTCATACAGTCCCTTATTGCTCAAGATCAGCGTTTTCTTCTTATTTTGTGCCATAAAGCAACCAAGCAGATTTTTTGTATAATTAGAAAAGATGACTCACAATGTAAAATGCAGTGGAGACGCTGCCAACCCTCTTGCCAATGGTGGAATTTGTTCATGATCATTGTAGCAATGTCTCAAGATTGAAATGGTAATGATTTATTTTTAAATTGCCACCACAAAACACGGTTAATATTAAAATCTCTCGATGCTTTTGATTTCAGTCTCTGTGGGTGAAGCATGTAGATTAGTCGCAGGTGGGCACATTTTGTCTTCTTGGAATGCAGGACACCTACTTATTATTCAGTGGTGTGCTGAATAGTGTGTGTGTGTGTGTGTGTGTGCGTGTGTGTGTGTACGCACGCGTGTGTGTGCATGTGTATCAAAAGAAGACGTCGGTCCTGACGGTGAGTAATGTTCTCCAGGCCTGGCGGCTGGCACTGCTCTGTCTCCCTGCAGGTGGGAGTGAGTCACACACACTTGCATGCACACACACACACACACACACACACACACACACACACACACACACACACACACATGCAGTGCCACCCATTTCATGCTGACCACCTCAGTGTGCCAGCCCAGCGACCATGGCAGCCAACTGGCCAATGAACAACTGTCTGTCTGTCTGTCTGTCTGTGGAGCAACAGCACATACCACCACAGCAGCAGGAGTGAGGCTCTTTCTCTGAGCACACACACACACACACACACACACACACACACACACACACACACACACACACACACACACACACACAGTCATTCTCTCTCATTACTCACACAAGTCTGACACATCCCTGTCAAATGCCAGCTCACATTAAGGTGGAGAGAAGGTACCTTTCTCTTTCTCTCTCTGTTTATTCGCTGTCCCTGTCTGTCTCTGTGTTTTTCTCAAAATCTCTCGCAAGCAGCTTTACTGTACGAATTATAAATGTAAACAGCATTAAATCAAGATATTATTGCAACTGCCAACATATACACAACAGTAAAAACACATTTATATCTAATACATGTCCCATTATGTCATCTGCAGCCACAAACAGTGCATCTTTATGTGCACTTGTAGGAGTTTTAAATGATGGAGGGTCCAGGTGCATGAAGTTATAATATTTAAAGAATTATAATTCTGATTTTAAAAGGGTGTTGCACTATTTAGCATGCTTTGTCAGTACTGAATATGTGCTATTTATAGGAATTTTGAGACCTGGCTCTGAAATCCACTTCTCCACTTCTCCTGTCTTAATCTCGATATCTTTTTATCTCTGTTTTTGAATTTTCTTGTATTGACTGGAGATTGTTCAGTGTTGCTGTCTTTACAGTTGATCGTATTTTCAGTTGCTAACAAGCATCGGCCAATAATGAAGCCACTTTTTGAAAACTCTTCATACAGTTTGCATTACCAACATGCATCTTGGCCAAACAGTTACAGTAATCTCACCTTCAAAACTCACTCAGACCACAAAAGCACTTCATGCTGGTCTCAAAATAAGCTCAGAAGACCATAAAACTGGCAACAATTCTCATTCACAAAGCACACATTGTCATATAGGGGATGGAGGGGACGAGTCCACCCAAACTTCTGAAAAACATGATATCATTTAAAAAAAAAAGAATTTGAGGCCAATTCTGCATTTGAAATAATTCACACATAAACAACACTGTTGGAAAGGTTTTGTTTGTGTCCCCTCCTTCTCAGTGGTCTCATCCGCACGTGTCACTTTCATGTTGTGGGGCGAAAACAAGCGCTGTAAAAGTGCAGGACCAGTTAATGATGTCACTGACATGTGTGCCACTAGTGCACGGAGACTGAAGTGAATCAGAAAAGAGTCTTTGAGATGGTGAAACTAAAGTTTTTACTGTAAAAAAAAAAAGCCATAAAACACTTGCTTTTAGTCTATTAGTCTGACAGTCTGTCCACTCAAAAGACCACTGGGAGCAGAGAGTATTTTAACATTAATAATTCACATTAATTGACCCTCTAATAATGAACTTTATAACCAGCATAAAGTAACGTGGGGCTAAAACCAACCCGTTTTATACTTCTGTCAGCTCGTAGTAAAATATACACACATTGGGAAACTGGGAAAGAGTGACAGCAGCTCCATTCATTTAGATAAATGATGAAATTTTATCTTTGAAGTTTGAATAATTTTTCACAGTATTTCTGTTTCCATAGAGTAACACCTTTCCCTTTCATTGACTGGACTGGATTAACTGTAGCATTTGTAATAAGAATGAATCTGATCCGCTGAAATATCCTGTATTTTCTCTATATCTCTGCGTATAGTAATTTACTTGAAAACAAATTCCCTAAATTCCAGGGCAGCAATAAGTCAGTCACATTGTCAAAACTTCACACAAAATGCATTCAATGACCACATTTTCTAAAAAAAAAAAAACCATGAACTTTGTTCTCATTCACAGTCCACCACCAGCAAAAACACTGTATGTCTGCAGCACATTTCTAAATCCTGACATTCAAAACAGAATGAAAGCAAATTTTTTACAATAAAATGAAATAGTGACCAAATGGGATGGTACAGCCGACTGTACAGTGTACAAACTTTACAGTCCACTATACATGTTGTTGATGGTAATGACTGTTTTATTGCAGCCCTGGAATTGCAAGAATTTGAGGGTTTTTTTGTTTCAACTTTTTATTTTTTGAGTAAATAACTATGTGCAAAGATACAGGAAAAATAAATGCATTCTACATTTCCGGCTGCATTTCTTGTCAGTAGCACAGTTGATGTAATGTTCCATATTTATTGTGGTTTTTTTTGTTTGTTTGCTTGTTTGCTTGTTTTTTCCCCCCAGTTTTATTGTCATATGTATGTATTTTGAGTCATGTATGAAATGTTCTGAAGGTTTGAGTGAGTTTAATTTACCTTCATTTTCACCTGCTAACAAGCACCGGTCAGTACTGAAACTGCTTTTTCAAAACTCTCCATACAGCCTGTATGACCAACGTGAATCTTGGCCAAACAATTACTGTAATCTCACCTCCAAAACTCACGCGATTCTCCAAAACACTTCATACATGTCTCAAAATAAACTTGTTGGACCATAACACTGGCAACAGTTCTCACTCAGAAAGCATACATCATCACTCATAACGCACAGACCTTAAAAAGACTCACAACAGGGAGCATTACATACAGTGAATTATGAACTTTTTATCTTTGAAGTTGGAATGATTTTTCACATAAATAAGTGTTTCCCTCTAGAATAACATCTTTTCACTTTATTGGCTGAAATATTAATATCAGGGCTGCAATAATAATTACAAAAAAACCTCAATAACGTGTAGTATACTGCAATCACTCTGTACAGCACTATGTACTGTCCCCTTTTGTCTGTTTGAAAAATGTGCTGCAGACATATACTGTTTTGCAGGTGTTGGAGTAAGAATAAGAAAACGAGTTCGTGGATTTTGGGAAATGTGGTCATTGAATGAATTTTGTGTGAAAGCAATGAAAAATGAGTTTGGTCCACATAGACTTTGGTGACTGTGTGAAGAGATTTGACACTGTGACTTCAGCTTTGACCAACGCATGTTAGAAACTGGGATGAAAACAAAAACAGCCTGTATCATCCTCATTTTTAAATTTGGGTACTGCACCAGCATTAGCATGCTTTGTCAGGCTATTTAGAGGAATTATGAGACCTGGCTGAGAAATCCATAAATGCATTTTACTCGAGTGCAGAAGAAGCCGGTGCATCCACCTCTCCTGTCTTTCTCTTGACATCTGTCGCTACATCATTTTCTCTCACTGCTTTTTATCCCTCTGTTTTTAATTTTCTTGTATTGACTGTGGATTTTTCAGCGTTGCTGTCGTCTAATGTGATCTAATGTGCTTGACGCCTGAATACAAAACAAATTTCCTTCAGGAAAATAATAAAGCTGATGTGATGCGAAGCTTTGCAGATACTGTAACACTGTGTATTGGCCCGTACTAACGTCCTCTTTAGCTGCACCGGCAACACAAATCGTCACAGTAAATGACCACATCGTAACACTTAACTGATGGGTCTATCCATCAACTATAAGTCCTGGATTTACAATGAACTGTGCAAATGAGTGTGTGTGTCAGAGAGACTGCTGCTTGAGTGTATGTGTGTGTGTGTGTGTGTGTGTGTGTGTGTGTGTATGTGTGTGACTGACTTTTCCATCATTTGCTAATCAGATATCATAATTTGCTCCAGCAGAATATTGAAATATGTCTGCCGGTATTTGTATCACTCCATCATGGTTGAGTAAATGACGATGTGACAGGCATGGATAACCCACCAGACGTGACGTGACAGTGTGTGTGTGTGTGTGTGTGGCTTTGTGTGTGTGTGTGTGTTTAAGTGTGTTTTAATGATGTTCTGTGGAATTGGCGATGTATGGTTGCCTCTGAGCGCGGATAAAACAGTTAAACACAGTAATTGCCATTTACTCTCAGCTGTGCTCGCGTTCCCATGGGAGAGCTCAGCATTCAATGGGTACTGCACACACACACACACTCACACACACCCATACACTCAAATATACATACACATCTTATTTTAGAGGAGGACCATTTCTGTCTTGGTTTTGTGAAGGTTTGGTCCTGAACGTATACACTACTGCCACAACTGTGTGTGTGTGTGTGTGTGTGTGTCCATACAGGAGGTCCTGCAACCATCATCAATATTACACTCTGCCCTGAGGCAGCTGAAGGTTTCTGGGTCATTTTCAGAGAGGGCAATATCACACCAAGCAGAAGTACAGATACTAGTGTAGATAAGACTAAAAAAAGAGGAAGTACTGATTCAACTTAAAGTACAAGTGAAAAATTACAGGTTTGAAAAAAAAACAAAAAACTAGTAGCCGTCTGAAGGACATTTCTGTTTCTGTGCAAAGCAAACTAAACCTCTTCTTCTCTCCATGGTCAACTCTCCCTCTCTGTCTGTTTCACCTTGTTACATCTCTTATGCAGGTATTCATCTTGTTGAGTCGTTTTCATCTTGTTACATCTTTTATGTCCTTTTTGTCTTGTTACATAGTTTTTTTTTATTTGTTGCACAATTTTTGTCTTATTACTTTGTTTTTGTCTTACATCTTTACATCTTTTACCTCATTTTTTTATTGTTATATCTTTTATATAGTTTTTGTCCCATTACGTTGTTTTTCTCTCTTAATGTAGTTTTTGTCTTGTTATATCTTTTATGTCATTTTTTTTCTTGTCGTGAATTTTTGTCCAGTTACATAATTTTTTCTCATTATGTAGTTTTTCTCGTGTTACATCTTTTATGATTTTGTCCTGTTACTTTGTTTTTCTTTTATTGCGTCACTTTTGACTCGTTACGTCATTTTGGTTTTATTACGTAGTTTTTGTCTTCTTATATTTTTCTCATCATTTTCTACTTTTTAAGACGTTTGTGACGTTTTTTTGTCCTGTTACGTTGTTTTTGTCTTTTTACGTTGTTTCTGTCTTGTATGTCATTTTTGTCTTATTACTTCATGTTTGTCTTGTTACATCTTTTACCTGTTTTTTTCTTGTTAGGTTTTTATGCTGTTTTTGTCCTGTTACATCATTTCTGTCTTGTCTTGTTAGCCGTGTTAGATCTTTTAGATCATTTTTTTCTCTTTACAATTTTTTCTTTCTTGTTACGTCTCTTATTTAATTTTCATCTTGTTACATCAGTCATGTATGATATGCACTGATGAATACACCTACGAATCATCTTTTCTCTGTGGCCCATCTTTTTATGTTCAATAAAAATTTTTGATGTTGAGAGGCAGCGCGCAATGATGCAAAATAAAAATAATCGATGATTCAAAAGCACTAAAACTAAAGTAACAAACCTATTTTGAAAATCTAAGGAGACCAATATGTGCAGAGTAAAAGTAAGATGTCAGAAAAATAAATACTGAAGTAAAGGACAGATACTTGAAAACTCTGCTTAAGTGCAGCAACAAAGCACTTGTACTTCATTACCTCAGGTCATATTACTCCTCACTATCTGTTTCTTTCTCTCCTCAAAATAAAGGTTTATTCTCATTGTCCTTGTGTGCATGTGTGTGTGTGAAACAGAGAGAGAGAGAGAGAGGGAGAGAGGTGTGTTTCCTGATGTATAAATTAAGAGCACATAACTTCTCCTCCAGGTCACTGAAACAACAGAGCAGTCACCCGCCTGCCAAGTATGAATGTGGGGGTGCAGAGAGGGACATAAATGACCCATTGTGTGTGGTTGTGTGTGTGCGTGCGCGCGTTTGTGTTTGCCTTTGCCCATGTCTCTAAATGTGTGTGCAAACGTGTTTTCATTTACATGTGTCAATACAAACGTGCATGTGCAGTGAAGGTGTTTTTGCATGTGTTCAAACATATGTATTTTTGTAAAGCATGTGTGTAAAGTCTGTCTGTGTGTGTGTGTGTATGTATATATGTGTGTGTGTGGTGGTCTTGAGTGGGTTTCTTCGGTGTGTGTGATTAGGTGATCGCTGCTTTATATTCCCCACAGAGAAATAAAGAGAGTATTTCCCCTGAAAAAACAACAGCGCACAAAGGGTCCTTTGACATGGCAGTGTGTGTGTGTGTGTGTGTGTGCGTTTGTGCAGAGGGGGGTTGGCGGTACTGGTCTTGGACCCTCTGAACTCCCCTCAGCTGTGACCCACTGCCAGCGAGGCTTGACAATACCTTGTATGTGTAAAGACAACATTACATGAGCGGCCCTGGTCAGAGTCAAAAGCTGTTTTCATACTGACCTGCATTTTAATGACATATTGATGAGACTGATTGTGAGTTCAGCGTGTCTGTGTTGATTTAACTGTTTTGACTGTTTTTGGTGCATTGCAGGAGTTGTCTTGTGATGAAGTGTTTCACTTGAACCTGCTGTTGTGCTACATGTGCGTCTTCTTCTACTTCAGTTACTGAATACCCAAGTTTCCCATTTAACAATCCCAACTCACTTAAAATCTTCAGAACTTGTTGGTTTTGAGAGGCAAATAACAATGGTGATAAACAGAGTGACAGTAAAGAAAACCTTTAGCCACCTACCATCATTTTTTTTGCCATATGAAGCTGTTATCTAAGAGACAGGCTAAATCCAAGCAAAGATGAATGTGAAGTACATATAAACAACTCCTGAAAGTGTTGTAGAGCTGATTTTTCTTTTGACATCAAGTCCTGCTCTAAGCATGTCATACACTGGCAGGCCCACCTGAGTGGTATATACTCACAACTTAAGGGCCCTGTCTTACACCCAGCGCAAAGCGGATTCACCGGTGGCGCAGGTGGCATTGCTATCTTGCACCGGCACAGGTGCCATTTTTTGCCATGTTTGCAAGATAGCAAATGAACTTGTGCCCAGTCTGTGCAGCCGTGGACAGGAGGTCTAAAAATGGAGACAAAATGAAGGTGTGGCCTGGCACATTTACTATCCTGTGCACAGCGAATTAGAGTCAAAACCACTTGCTCCTTAGACCAGCTAAAAGGTGGTGGAACCGCAAAGTCTGTGGCACAATAGGCCTGTCTGCACAAGATAGCAACCAGTGCATTTGGCCAATGTGCACACACACACACACCTCCACAATCACAAAACACCTTTCATTTATGTTAAACAGCTGTGCGTGTGTGTGAGGCAAAAATTATTCTCACTAACAAGGAATAAGGAATTACTATCATAATTATAAAGCCTAATAAATCTCAATAGGCCTGTAAAGAGCACACAAGTGGGCACAGCTGATAGATGTATCCCGCTGTGTGATATTGCGGGTGCAGGACAGGGCAGGACACCCCTGCACCACTGGTGCAAGACTGCAAAGGCAGATTTGAACACACCGATTAAATCCATTGCACCTTGTGCTTTGAACTTGCACTTGCAGTCCACTTTGGTGGCGTCATAAGCGAGAAAGCCTTTGAATTGGAGGCAAATTTAGTGTCCACCCCTGAGTGTAGGACGAATGAATGTCTTTTGGGAAAAGACAAACTCTGAAACACCATTAAAAATACCCGAGAATATCTGTCAAAGATCTTTTTTTGTCACTGTTGGGCCATAGACTGGTGTATAGGTGACATATAGTGCAATATATAAATAATAAAAACATCAATTTTCATGGGAACTTTAAATCACACTACAATCAGTCATTCACAAAAAAAAATCTTTGGGTGAGGAGGTTCATTTGGCATTTAAAGCTTTAGATGCAGCTCTTGCTCTCCAGGGGACTGTGTTTTGTGTTTCGTCTAACAAATTAAAACTCTTGCCTCATTGTCAGGTATGTTCATACAGAAATCTTTCCTTCCTCTCCATCTCTTCTTTTATCATCTCTTTCTCTCTCTCTTGGTCTCACCTCGCTGTCAGACTCTAATGCCATGTTGTACCAATGTCACCAAGTGTTAATACCTTAGCTGTCATCACAAAATCCCACGTCTCCCGCTCCTGCCCCTTTCCACTCCGTATTCATCTATATCTCCCTTCAGCTGCTCACATTAAAGGTTACTGCACCTCCATCTCTCCATCCCCTTCGATAAAGACAATGATTAGTAAAAGATAGCCAGACAGATTGACAAAGAGATAGATAGATGCTTTCCATTTTCCCTGGAGATCAACGCTTGTACCACACACAGACAGGCACACAGGGGGATTATTTGGGAAAATTCCAGGGCATTTGTTCCAGAGTGGCACCGCGGGCCTCTGAACACCGGCGATTCAGCTAATGTCACTGTGTGAAAGCATCAATCTATCAACAAAACCCTACTTTGTAGGTCAAAAGGCTTTCAGCATTGCAGCGAAAGACAGAAAAAAAAAAAAACAACGGCTCCACATTTCACCAGTGAGTGAGAGAAAGAGGCCTCGAGTGAGACTGAAAAGAGAAAATTGTTACCATTACCGTGGAAAGGCAAAGAAAGTACAGAATAGAAAAAAAAATCTCCATGAGAAGGAATAATCAAGATGGTTATTTTTCTGCCGGATACCGCTGCTCCCTTGCATTATCAAAATTGATCGTGCCTATAATTTTACAGGGGGGAGACACTGAGAAATAAAGAGGTACGAAAGGCCCTATTGTTGGGCCGACAGATATCAAACACTGTGATATTGTAGCAGTTAAGTGGCAATTTTGTTTGGGTGCAAGCAGATTTTTTTTTTACTGCAGAGTGATGCCATTCTGTGCTTTTTTTAGTGACTTTAGCTGGCCAAGGTGTCTCATCGACCTGATCACAATCACATAAACCCCCTCTTTTATGTGTGTATGTTGCACTTGCCTAATTTCATTTTGATATAAATTATTTAAAGGAGCTATATGTAAGAATTGGTCCACTGTCGAATTCATGCTCCAAACTACTGGGGGAAATGCACTGTCCCTCCCAGGTTTTCTTTCTTTCAACAACAACTAACTTAGCAAACATAATAACATCGTCAGTAACTTTATACGATTGGTTTACAGGCTACTGCTTAATACCCAATGTTAGCATTAACAGTTATTTATTACCCGTCTGGACGAGATGTTGTAAGCTCAGCTTCACAGTTAATCTCTTTACTCGGCAAGAGCTGGCTAACTCTCATTTTGCTTTAATTTCTAACACTTCTTTGTTTGTTCTTGAAGTGGTATTACGAGATTGGGTGGTCCAGGGCTAGCATGCAAACTTCAGTAGATATATATACATATATATGCAGAGATATCTCTTGGTAAAAAGCCATAATAAAAACATTGTTACAAGTTACAACAATACGAACAGACACATGCATCTGTCACACACAACAAATGAGTGAAACCACAATATCCAATTAATATGAATTACAGGGTCAAGGACGAAAACAATTACGAAGCAGGTACAATTTCTAACATAATTTTGGTTAAAAAAAATTTGGAGAAGTCACCCTGACCAAGGGAGCTATTTTCTTGAACCTTTAAAAGCGACTTGATAAGATCCTTCTGTAAATTATTCCAGGAAGAAGGAGCATCATAACTAAAAGCTTCTGTTCTTACTCTCGCAACCAGCATTTGTAGAATATTATGAGAGCGAAGGCCACATTGATTTTGGTTACTACACGTGTATGTAGACAGAAGAACAAGAACCACAAGGAGGAACCAGGCCAAAAAAAGATTTATATATAAAGACCAACCAATATGAGAGTCTGCAGACACACAGATAGCTATTTAGCAGTGGTATACAGAGTACAGTGGTGTATGTGAATTCATGTACCATGTGAAAACCAAAACGTTATTAAAAGTTTTAAGGCAGGTAACATCATGTGTGTTGCTTGTGTCATGTGAGTCACTTCACTGACATATGTAAGATAACATACCTATTGTTAAACATGTGTTAAAAAGGCTTTCTAACAGCATCCCATAGAGTAGTGAGATGCAGAAGGACAGTGACTAAACATCATATTTGACAAGTTGAATTAATACCACTGAGACTGTACAGTATGTAAGCTGTCGAGTGTGAAAGCAAGGGGGGTTGTAGGTAAGTTTGGAGGTTGAAGGGGGAAAAAAGCAAATTCTTAACCACATTGTTATAATACCTTTATTTTGAAATAACAATGAGAAACAAACCTTAAGGGGCACAGTTTTGTAAAGGAGATATGTCCGAGACAAAACAAGAGAGATGACATCAACTAAAAGAAACAAAGGAGTAATCATCGGAGTGACACACACATGAACCCATGTACAAAACACACACCTCTCTGCCCTCCAGAGGTACACTATCTGCAACAGGAAGTCCCATGCAGACACTTCCTGTTGGTCCCAGGAACAATGGCTATTGTCGCAGTCCGCACCACTGATATGCGGTGACCTCACCTCCACGTCTCAGCCGACAATAAATCCTCCACCTTTAAATGGGACAAGCGATGATAGATTAACAAGGTAACGGTGCCGAAAACATTTAAAAAAAACAGCAACAAGGTTAAAAATGGTAAAATACGTATTTTAGATTGAGGCAAAAAAGAAAGCAACCAGGATGGATTGTGTAGTTGGTTGTTCTCGCATTCTGTTTTGTAATGTTTTCTCTAATTGTTCATGTTGTTTCCAAATTTGCAGCAAGCTGGCGGCGCCAGCCTCACGGACAGACAAGGCAGAAAGTCAATGAAGCTGTAATGCAAAAACACTGAGCTGAAATGTTTCAAATAGCTCAAATATCTATCCGGAGCTTCAGAACTACCTTCTCCAGCTGCTTCACATTCCTGCCTTCAAGAGTGAAAAGCCCATACAGTCTTTTTACACTGTGTCACACTGGTAACAGACACCCTGTACAATTCAACGGTTTATTAAAACAGACTTTTAGCTGACAGACAAGACTATGGTGATGCTGAAACTTGGTTGATGGATTAATAGATTCTGACAGTGAGGCACTGACTGTACTTTGTGGAGCAACCGGCAGACAAACTTTGCATGTCTATGTTCTTTTCATACTGACTTTTGTTATGTTATGTCATTTTAATGAATTTGCATGAACTGACTGCAGTTAAAGGACCAGTGCGTAGGATTTAGTGGCATCCAGGCTTAAAACACAGTTCTTATTATCAGGTAATTATACACAAATGAAAAAATACTTACGAATATTCTATTCCATATCTGCCATATTCTGCTTTCTACTGCAGCGGCGAGAGTGAACCAAAACTGTAAAGTTGCGGGTTGGACAACTAAAACAAACTGAAAGACACTAAAACGCAGCATAGTACTGAGGAGAACTGCGGTATCTTTCAATTAACAATTCTCTTTTAAAGGGAGACCTACTTGCTGCTTCAGAGCCATTATGTGTGCTGATTTGCACACATCAGAGTACTCACTTTCTGCTTTTAGATCTTGGAAAAAGTTTGTTGAACTTTCTTCTCTTCCTTGTGCTGCTGAACTATTTATTTCAGGGTTTATGCTCTTTATTTCATGTTTTTAGATTTTTATCGCTATTATGTTTGACACATTTCACTGCTCTGCTCACAACTGTTTTTTTTTTTTAAGCTGCTGTACCCTGCCTTGTCAAACTTTGATAAATGAAATTCCAGTGTATTATTATGCACTGGAGCCTTTTTCCACATCATGCCAGTATTTTACAGGGGTCATGATATGTAAATGGATAATTCTGTCCAGTACAACCAGTCCTCTACTGCTGGCCATTGTCCAGCTACTAGAGCACTCAACAGATAAAATTCCATGCCCCATCAGCATCTCAGCAGAAGCTTTATTTTAGGAGGTGAAAATGTTATATTTAAGGGAAAATTGGAGATTGACAATGGGGGTCATGGGTCAAATTTGGAAGTCTTTCACATGTGTC
>JAJHUR010103825.1:0-17327 GCA_027495735.1 Lutjanus campechanus
AGCTTACAGCCCAACATACTGTACAATCATATAGGAACATGTGTATTTGATATGACGTGCATGACAGCTGCACTGGTTAAAATGGAGGCATATCTGCTCCATCAGATGTAGGGCTAAAAAACATTCTGCTGAAAGATGATTGGTGAGGACATGCAGGGTTGAGAGAGCTATTTTTTTATATTTGCTATATTTAAAATACATTCTTATACAATTACTAATCATGAACTGTAGTCAGTAACAAAATCCAGGTATCACAATATTAAAATAACATAACCGGATTACTTACTGATACTTTTGGATTACCTCATTATCAAATTTGGTGAAATTGTTTACCCTAATATAATGTTTTATGTTTGTTGTTTGGTTTATTAAGTGTTTGTCCAGCTATTATGTACTTTGTTCTGCACAATTTAGATTAATAGCAATAATCTTGCACATTTAAAGTTCACTTCAAGTAAACTACCATAAACTTATAGAGGTTTTTTACCCATACACCATCCTGGTCACCACCTACAGTCCCAAAATATTTATCAGTAGTAGCAGTAGTAGTAGTATTGACAGGTTAGCCAACTAACTGGGTTTCTCACCTGTAAATGTGTCTTTAAATTAGATATTGTGTTTTTGGATGATGACTGTATTTTCATAACTGAAAGACATAACTTAGACTGTACTGTCAAGTTGTTCATCCTGTCTGATTTAAAGACAAAATAATAACAAATTCTCACCATGTGCAAGCATTTTTTTTCACCATAGGTCATGATTATTATTTGGCATCTGTTTGCCTTTTTTCAGAGAAGTGCTTTTATTGCAGGCATCTAATCACATATTATATTAGATGGGGACTCGTCACCCTGTTCACCAAGAAAATGAAAAAGAGTTTGCCTTTCATTTTCGTTTTTCCCACCTTATTTTCTAATGTGTGAGCCATGTCTTCATCTTTTAGTAGTTTTGTAGCTTCCAACTGAATCTCTGTGGTTTGAAGTTCAGTTTATCTCCTGTGGTGTTGTTGCCCTTTCAGGTATCTGCTTTATTATACTGTTTCATGTCGCTTTCAGGTAGATCAGTCATGTTGAGTTACTGCTCATGAAAAGCAAACATTCCCTGCTTTTACTCCTTCATAAGCTTTTAGATAACAAAATATCAGGAGACTTTTATTGAGAAGAATTTATAGGAAATGAAATATGGTTAAACGGCGGTTTTACCGCTGCTCGACTCAAGGCGAGCATATATGAAGACACACCTCCAAGCGGGTAGCCCAGATGCAAATCATCAGTCACTGATGCTCCAAGTCAAACCAAGGCAGCACATGTAACTGGAAAAGCACCATATGACAGGAAGCATCTCCCAGTTTGTGCTCATTGTGGAAAAAAAAGTCAAACAAATAGATAGAAATAGATAATGAAAGCTTAAGGGGCAATGCTGTGCAACAACAGCGATCATAGGAATATTCAAGATATTGTCGTCACGGAAACAAAACCCATGTGCATTTTTTTTTTAAACTGCACAGATGCTTCATCCCGGGACTCTGCAGCACCCTGCCAGTGACTTGCTGACAGAAAAAATCCTGTGTGGACACAGGCCTTAAGATTAACTAAGGTTTAAGTCAAGACGAGTGGAGCTGTGAAATCTGTGAAGTGCTGTAATGTGTGAAGACTGCACATAGTAGTGTATCACTCATTATGTCAAAATGTGTTATACTGTATATCTTGGTCCTGCTTAGATCACCATTTTTACTATTTTTTCTGTAACTGTAATGGAATACAGTATCCTCATTATGTGACCATGTTGTATGTAATCTGTTACCCTCCAAGCCTTTAGACATGATGTATTAGCACTAATAATACTCCAACTGCAACTAACAGAAACATGAAGTAGGCCATGTCAACTAATCACTAATCACCGTTTTATTTTTAGTGTTCCTAACTTTTCATCTGTTTCTTCCTGGCAAGAACTCAGTATTCCACAACACACCGTAACACCAAAGTTAAGGCATAAGAAGAAAAACTTCTCCACCTGCAGAGATGTGGTACATCAATTTATTCTGAGCATATCATCCAGTCATGCTGGCAATGTGATTGTACTGGCAGGAGTCTAACTCTGGCATTAGCTTAATGCTCCCAAATGGTGGAGGAGCACATGTTAGCAAATACTGTGCTAAAGCCTTGACATTTTTACTTGCACTCAGCTTTCAGCAGAACTCAGTCATAGTACATCCATTTCTCGCGTAGCCAACAACAGCGAGAGAACTGATGGAGTGTGATAGAAGTGAAGATTTTACACATATTCCTGAAGAATCTGAGGTGTCTCCTTTTGATTGGCATGACATGACCTCCACTTCTGAGTCCCAGCGCAGATACAGAGCCGGACTGTCGTACAAGTAACCACCAGTGGGTTGGATGTCTGCTGGCAGCTCAATTACCACGCGGCTAGAGAGAGAGATGGTATTTCAGTCGCTTATCAGCTGTTCGCCCATGCAGGTGACTCAGAGTGAACTCTGAAAGTAAAAGAGGAGACTCCAATTATCCATCTGAAAAACAACCCAACCTGGCTCTTCTCTAAAACCAGTGTACATGTAATGGATAACAATTATCCCTCAACCGTTGCTCACTGGGTCTGAGAGATATGCCACACTGAATTTGTTAATAGTGTAATTTATCCATAGCCGGTGTGACATTAATGCTTTTAATAGGTATATGTGTGGTGGAGCTGCACAGATAAGACTGGCAGAAGTTACTTAAGGATGAGACCTGTCACCTTTGATGACTATGTGGCAATGGTGTATCATATCAGCGCCCTATATTGGCACTTTGGTGTTATTTTTAGGATTCTTATTGCTTAAATCCTCTCCTCCATATCACAGGATTAAAGGATTCCTAAGGTGTGTGTGGTGCAGTTGGATTTCTACCAATACCCTCGAGAAACAGTACCTTCACTGTCTATCTGGAGTGTCTGCACCATACTTGACATACATTCGCACATTCATGCTTTTTAAGGTATCAGCATTTACTTATCTACTTAGAAGCTTCAGACATCTGCAGATGAAAATGTCGACCTTGAGAAATGAGAACTGATGGCTCAATATCTGCGTGATCAAATACACCTGGCAAGTTGGTCATTAAGTATTTGAGCATATTAGTGCTTTTAATGCTTTTTAGAAGTAAATGAAGTACATCCACCCTTCTGAAGTCAGCTATTAAGAAATGCTGATTCACATAATGTAATATATTTGGTTAATTAAACAGGTCAATTCAGCTGAAGCATGATTCTCACATGGTTTGGATTGTTTATTTTAATATCACGTATGACAGTATGTACCAAAGTTGGGACCAAGTCATAGTTTTGCAAGTTACAAATAGCGTAGAGAGTAATGCGTTAACTGTCCACTGCTTTTGGCACTAACACTAACATGTAACTAATTACTTTTCACAAAATGACAACTTTACAACAATTAAAATGACTGAATTTAAGTTTTACAGCTGAAAAGGACAGTAGATGAACACAACCTACTGTGGCGTGAGACAATCCAGGTGATGTGAGCTTGCTTGTCATCATTGTATATCATTTATTGTTCTCCATATAGTTTTTTTTTTAATTACTGTAGAAACACTTGATTAACATATCCAGCTTCCTGTGCTCTTCTTCTACTAAGTCCAACTGTCTAAACCACAGCCAATAAACATCTAGGTTACAGGTAGATGCCACTCATTGCTGCCCTCTGGTGTTTGGGAGCCCTAATAACTCCCATCAGTGATAATGGGTACAACGATAGATAAACATTTTAACAGAGGTCACTAAAATAATGTAGCTACACTTTTATACGCAGAAATTGGTCGAGCAATTCAATTTCTTTTTGAGAGAAGTAACCAGTAACTGTAACTAATTACTATAACACAAGTAAGTCTCAAGTCTTTGCACTTGTGGTGTCTCAAGGTCTATGTGAAATGCATTATCTTAAGAAAAGTTGCTTAGAGTAAGGGTTTTTCCATGATATATGATATCTTGAGACCGGGGGTCAGTTAGTGACCCTAGGTCAAAGAATGGTATTTGTCACGTGTCAGAAGGTACAGTATATGATAAGATAATGACAACCAGATGTTTTGTTCCAATCTTGCAAAATAACAAGCCTTTAAAAGGGCTAGCAGAGAAGTTCCATGTTAGAGCGATCGTTTGACTGTATCGTCTCCGAGCCTCCATGGAGCTCGTCACAATGCTGTGCTTTCCTTGTAATAAACCTTTTATTATATATGCAAGCCAGTGTCAGCAGAGATTTCTTCATCACATTCACATCACCACTAAGGAATACACAACACACTCTAGTCCCAAGTCAAGACAGGCAAGTCCCGGGTCAAGTCCCAAGTCCTACCCTTTAGGTTTCGAGTCCTAAACAAGTCATAATGGACTCTTCACCAAATGTAATACCATTTTAGCAGCAGAGCCTTGACTTACTTTTGTGCAACTTCAATGTTGAACAAAGTTAGAAGTTGTTGCATCTCCCACATGTTGCATACTGCAATTTGTGTTTTGTTGACCGCTGCATAGTTTTTGGTATAATTTTTTTAAACTGGATCATCCAATGTAATGTCAGTTCTTCATGATTGTTTCCAGCAATTTGACTGGATGCTGTTTCCACAAAATGGATCTAGAGAATTAAGTGTTGACTTCCTGAGAATGAATAGTGTTAATGTTTGTTGCTTCAGGAAATAAAGGGAAATTAATATATTTGTGGCTTTTTAAATAACATACCCTTTAATCTTTAGTCTTGGGGGAAGGTTTCAAGTCAAAAGGCTCAAGTTTGGGTGAAGTCACGAATCATTGGTGTTGAAATCCACGTCAAGTATGAAATCTTTCAGGAATTTATTTAGTCGAGTCCAAAGTCATCAAATTTGTGACTTGAATCTGACTCAAGTCCAAATCATGTGACTCGAGTTCAAGCCTCTGGGATGTACAATGAAATTCTAAATAACTGCTCTGCTTCTGGATATCTGAGACATGTGGCTACAGAAAAGCTACAAAGCTGATAACTGATCTAGTGATGTTCTGGCATAAGCTACTCTTATGGACAATCCATGACCGGCAAGAATGTCCAAAAACAAGACACCCCACAGGTTCAGATCAGGTAAGCTGTTTCTTTGAGTGTCGAAGTCCCTCAGCAGAACCACAGAGTCCCCAAATGGTGCCCTCTCGGGGCCCTCATCAGAGACTCTGCTCACCACACAGCCACTGACATCAGACAAAACATTCACGCTCTCAGCTGCATATAAGCGACCTTCATGTTCTCCGGGGAAAAGTCTAACACAGCAGCGCTCAGCTGGAGTCTCGTGAGTGTCCCCACAGGGAAATAACCAACATTTGTTCATTGCTTTGAAGTGGCTAATTTGACTGCACATCAACCCTGCAATATGCATTCTGATTTAAATCACTGTTGGTGTTTGTTGAGTACAGTAAGTTGGGGAGTCTTTACTCTGTGTTATCCTGATTGTATATGATGTGAGTCATCAAATGGGTTTGTAACTACAGCCTCTACAAAAATTGGCTGTTGAATTTTCCAAACGATGTTAGTGGGATCTTGAGCCTCATCATTCATCACTTTATTCATAACTTCATCCATCAAATAGCACTGAAAATCACAACTGAAGAAACTGAATAATTATAATATCATGTCATGTGTTACATTTCAGCAAACAGTGGAGCACCTCACAGGGTTTTCTGAATTATAAAGTGTTTTAATTTTTGTAGCTAAAAACACCAGGTATTACAAACTGTGAGTGTCATGACCACCTGTGCAGCTGCCACAGTTGGTGTTATTGCTAATTGAATGCACCCAGATGAATAGCTGGGGAGCTTCTGTTGACACTGGAATTATTCTAATGAACCCTTTTTGAAAAATATCAAAGTAAAAGTGTTGATAATTTAGCAGTAATGTCATATTTGTTGGTTTAATTGAACACATGCACTTAATGGTGATTGGCAGCTGACTCTTGAACCACAGAGGATGGTGGTTGGTGGTGCTTTCTATACCTTGTGAGGCAGCTGGATTTGCGAGACCACAAGATCAAGCAAGAATCCATGTTGCCAGACTTCAAGTTATCCAACTGTGTCCGCACCAGCAGTTGTGCAGCCAATCAGCGTCCTAGGAGGGACTACTGACAGTTACAGGCGTGGTTTTAGGTCTGGTGACAGCGAGAAGCGTCCATGGAAGTGAATCACCTCAAACAAACAATGGCAGCTCCTGAAGAGGTTAAAATTTTAGCATAGTAGCCGTGTTACTGTACACATGATAGACAGATGGTTCATCCAGTCACCTGCCAAGTGTTTCCTGAAAGTGCTTGCCCTTTTCCAAACAGTTTCTAAGGACAATTTCCCAGATGGTTCTGTGTAACAAAACATGTGGCGTGTCAGATTAAATGGTCCCTTTTTCTTTTGCACCAGTACCACCACTGTAGTCCACCTTGAAAACTCACCCCCGATAAATAGAAATAACTTTGTTCATCTAACTTTAATATAGCCGCTGGTTAAATTTATGAAAAAATACCTGCAAATTACCGTGCCTGCTTCTTAAAGCAGCAGCAGCTAATTAAATAAAAATTAAAAAAGGCGCCATGTTACAACTGTGCCGCTGATGCATAACAATTATGACAGAATGTGGTACAGTTTTAACAGTGCACAAAACGCAATAGGAACCTGTGTGAATGAGACAAAAAAAAAAAAATACAACTTAACATTATTTCTACATCCTGACATACCTCACAGCAAGGAAGGCCCTGGAAAATCCCACCTGAATGATGCCTGGATAAAGATTAAGCCCATGTGCATTCTTTGGGAGGGAGCAGACTGTGTCATCATGGTCTGGGTTAAAATAATTAGTCACATCGAATCTTGGTTTTACACGGGACTCAAAGAGCAGTCTCCCGAGTGAAAGTCCTGTGTTTCATCCATCTCTCCACCCACACCAACCTCCTTTGTACACGGACTTTACTGTCACTCTTTTAAACAACGTCACCTGACTTCCAAAAGACTCTCTGGCAGAAAGTGCACTATTAGCAGTACAGTTACAACCGTACTGCAGATACCAGCCCCAATTTATTGTTCATAAGCTAAACTTGCAGGGGTCCACAAGCCAGAGAGTCTATGCTAACAAACCATCAAGGGCCTTTTCTACAAAAAATTGATAGTTTTCAGCTTTTGAACTGATAAGGGGGAAGATTTGTTATAAGTATTTCTCTTTCCTTGCACAAAAGATTTTTGCAGATGAGTCGTATGTGTGATGAGGTCATCAGTATGAGTATTTAACTCAAAGCACCACCGTGCCTTAATACAGATTTACAGAGCTGCTAGCATAACTGTAGACTTTTAGTGCTTCTTCTCCCGATTTCGATCACAGGTAAGGCGAGGTCACTACTTTTAGAGAGCTGCAGGTATCAGATCACCATTCAGTTCAACAAAAGTTGAACCTAACCTCAAAACTATAGGTTTGAAATGTCCTTATACTTACAGGGTAACAACAGACCTCTGAATCAGACAGGATTAACATTTGGTGCTGTAAAATTAAATTACCTGACCTCACTACGAGACGGTAATCCATTCTGAAAAGGGTTTTACACACTTTTTTTCCCCTTTCCTCTGTCTTCCATTTACTATGTAATGAGATACACCCAAATAGATGGCTCAGTGATCGAGGCTCCATAAAGTTACACTGGATGCACACAGTGTCTGCTCAGCACTTTTAGATTAACTCTTGGCACCCTTTGTGTGTTGCGTTGCGCTGTCAGCTTTAATGACCCTCTACAAACATGAGCACATAAATGTAGGGGTACAAATTGCCAGCTAAGTTGCGTACTACCATCAAATTGCTTTTAACCACTACCCTTATTATTCAGAGGCAGATGAACAGTGTTGGGCTGTCCTGTCTCTTTTACTCTATTAACAGAATCAGAGTTGCTCACTAAAACCACCCCTTTCTCTCGGGCTGACATACATCTCTTTAAAATATCGGATACAGAGAACACAGGGCAGATTGAATGCTAAATAATTTATGCAGATTTTCTTGCAAATATAAATCCAGAGGTAATCTAGATCAGAATTTATTGCTTGAGGTGGCGCAGCTACTAATTCGACAAAGCATTTGTTATAGAGATGCCAACTTCACAAGTCTGACGTCAAACTCTGCAACAATTAATAATTGATTAATATTTTACTAATTTTATCAGGTGTTTTCTGATGTCATCTGCGGTTTCATGGGTGAGTATACACTTTTTTCTTCACACTGATTGTGCCATTAATATATACTGTGGTGGGAAAAGTTAGCCAGTTAAAAAGAAGCAGGAGGAGAATTTTATTTTGGTGATTTTATTTTTGATGTTATATTTTATGTAGTAGCTTTAATGTTAATAAATAGCTTGACACTCAAAATCTCACAAAATTTGCTTTATTGGGACTGTATGGGTGTTATTTTATAAGTCTAGATCTACAGTGGCCTGGGAGCATGAGCACAAAACACCACAACTCTAACCAAATTTTGATTTAAAAACAATAAAGCACAAAATCTTTAAGTTGAAATATGTAAACTTTGGCATAAAACTATGTGTTCATGTAGAACTAATAGCTCATTAGGAGCTGACTGAGAAAAAAAAAAGTTTTCAGGACCATTAAAATCCACTGTATTGGTAAAATATCCAACAATGTTAGTTAACCTTTATTTATTCAGGGGACATTTCACTAAGAGGAAGCCGATCTTTTACAGGAACCCCCAACTACGTTCACACAGTTAAACACATTCAGTCTTTTGTTTTTCCTCTATCACTTCGTGCCCCTGGTAGACCATTGGACAACTAGAGTGAGGGAAAGAGGTAGGGTGCTTGCCTCTGCCCGGCAAAAGCTTGGATCGAGGGCTGACAATAGATCAAGTCTTTAAAATGGCCATATTATGCTGATTTTTAAGCTCATACCTTTTTTTTTTTGGTTTCTGCTAGAATAGTTTTACATGCTTTCATGTTCAAAAAACATTTTTTGCTGCAGCACTTCTACTCACTCTTCTCACTCTCTGTTTGAAACTTGTTGTCATGGTTGTGTTTTGGTTCGTCACTTCTGTTTTATTTTGTAGTCTTGGTTTCCCCTTGTGTGTCTTTGTTATTCCTGTCTTTTACTGTCATGGTTTGGAGTTTTTTCTTGTCACTTCCTGTTTTATTTTGTAGTTTTGGTCCTCCTTCATGTGTCTTGTCTTTACTTCCTGTCTTTGTTCCTTTCCCGCTCTTTTCTGATTATTGATTTGGTTCACCTGTTGTTGTCCACTCACCTGTGTCTCGTTATCCTCCCTCTCCCTTGTGTATTTAAGCCTTTGTGTCCCCTTCCTCTGTGTCGGTTCGTACTTGTTTCTTGTCTTGTCAGTGTCCCTTGTTGTATCCTGATTCCTCGTGTTTTTGCCGTTGATGGATTTATTTGTTTTCTCTTCCCTGGACTTTGAGTTTTTGCACTTTCCTGGATTTTGTTGCCTTGATTCACTTTTGCCTCAGTAAGTTTTTTGTGTTGCATTTTTCCCTGCCTTGTTTTAAGACTTGCTGTTGCCTCTTTTTGTTGTAGTTGTTTTTGGATCTTTTGGTTTTCATTAAACTTCACTGAACTGCTCCACTCTCCCTGTCTGCATTTGGGTCCTAACCTGAAAACCCCCCTGTTAATTGTGACACTTGTGTCTCTTTAAGGGTCCCAGCCCATTCCAAAGTCTGTTCCAAACTAGCTGGACATTATACAAATGCGTTACATAGTGATGTCACCAAAGCTGCTTCACATATGTGCTTCGAACTGTGTCCTGAGAATCATGTATGTACATGTGTGTCCAAATGTGCCCTTTCACACATGCAGCACGCATTAGACGTGTTCACATATGTTAGAAATAATCTGTGTAGTTTAGGCGAGGGGTGGTCCCTGCAGAGCAAAGAGAACGACTCATCTGGTTCCATCATCCTTCACTGCTTCCATTGCACAGCAAAAACAGCCATCATGACAGCGACTTCAGTGTGCCTACTTTTTCCCAAGATGGTGAAGGCATGTCACATCATGCCTTTGCCATCCTAGGAAATAATCACTGCCCAGCAGGAGAGACACTTTGTGGTGTGTTGCTTTTCTGACTGTTGAGGTTTTCACATCACAGATGATGAAGAAAGGCATCCAAACGTGAACTCAACAAATATTTGACTCATGTAGGCTGTTGCTGATTGGCAAATAGTTTGTATGAAAATGAAACTGAAATCAGTGGCTTCACAGGGAAGCAGCTGCACACTGCACAGCATCATCAACATGACCTCTCGCTCCCACTGGATGCTCTGGTTAAGTCTGGGTAGTTTATAGATAATTGCAGAGTTGCAGTGCATGTCTGAAAGGGGTTCAAGAAACAGAACTAAGGCTCGATTAGAAACAAGGCTTTTCAGGCAATTCAGGAGGAGTGAGTAACTCCCCTTAGTATGGACCTTGGTCTTTGTTACATGCACAAAAAGGTGTACAATATATTAACGAAAAAAGAAAACCCCAAAAAGTATAGCATGGCAATTTTCCTATGCAGCACAGACAAACATCACTTTAGAGTTCTGGTACATGACCCCAGCGTAGCAGGTCAGGACAAAGTATCTGGTTTGAGTTTGGATTCGGGTAATTGAAACGTAGTTTCAAGAAATTGCTCTATCTAGCTGCACCAATGTTGTGGGTTCATCTGTGTCATGTACTGCAAGAGAACCAGTGCACAGTGGGAAAACAAGAGGACGGGGAATTGGGAGCTATTTGAAATCCCCAGTGATTACAGGAAGAGTGGGAATATTGAACAACCTTGTATGACCCGTGTTCGTGACTGCACTTTTGTTTTGCACATTGTTACTTTGAATCCTCAAGTTATGTTGGCAAAGAAAGCAGAAAATGAGTTTACCAGCCGCTTTTATGTGGCCAGTCCTGGGAAATTATTAATTTGTGCAGGATATTGACTAACAGGTGGTGCAGATGGTTTATTGTTATGAGATACTATAGTGTCATGAGATCCTGATTGCCTGCAATTTATGCTTTGCCACTAAACACAACGGAAAATTATGTCTGTATTCTCACACAGATGGTTATGATTTTTATTTGTCACACATTTCTTAAAAATTGTATCTTAAAACATATATTATTCTGAGCTGTATTTCTGAGCTTTATTTATTTGTTACATTGTATATCGTATGAAGCATAAAACATACTAATACTAAAATATATAGAGCGCTGCAGGAATGAGACCTAAAATACACAAATTAGTTAGTGTATTAACACTTTCAGTTCCCTTGTCACAAAGTCAGCAGGTTTTTAGAATTGTTTTTTTTTTGTTATTTGCCTGAAATAAGGTCTGTGATTAACACATGCTTAAGAATTTAGCTGGATGTAACATCACTGCAGGTAGTAAGCTAGTTAGCCGGACATGCATAACATTTGCAGCTCACGTTAGAGCAGATAAAGACAAAGTTTAAGTTGACGTTTCCATTCATCACACTCGTGCTCTTGTGTTTTAGGTTTCTGAAAGATTACAAAAAAGACACCACCCTTTAAACTTGTGAGACAGAGTATCGCTCTTCTGAGCCTCATTTGCACCACTTCAATATGAAGAGAAATGCAAAGATTGACAGGCCTGCGGTGCCTATGGTTGCTAATCCACGATTGGACAGTTCCTGTTCCAAGGAGGTCCTTAGTGAAGGGTCAGCTGTGGGACAAATGTTTGCCTCTTCTTGAAAGCACAGCCTGAAATATTCAAGACTAATATAGGAACAGCACAGAAACAGAAAGGTAGATTAAAGTAGTCCAAACGTCACTGAAGTCAATCTGAGGATTTGATTTGTGTGGTTCAGATGTTTCTCATGACAGACGGGCGGTTGAACACACACAGCTCACAGATCAACATGTGCAGAACAAATTCAGGCTGCAAGAGTACAAGCCCTCCATAAATTGGTTCAGATTTGGATTCTGATTTGAGTTGAACAAAATAAAGTCTTCTTAGATTAATGAAAATCTAATTATTTCTCATGCTACTGTTGCAGATATTTTAAAAAAAATGTAATGCAGAGAAAGCTAAATAATTTGGGTCAGTCGGTGGCTTTAATCGGATAAGAAGAAATCACCATTATGTTTTAAAGCAGGTCAATCCTAATCTGGGAAACGGCATGTATCCTTCATCATTCTATTCATCCTCTAATCCTCGGGATGACAGCCACCAACATTACCGGGACAAGAGTGTGCCAGACGACAGCCCTGCATTGTCAACTGCAACACCCACTGGGATTCACAAGTATCCATATCCAATATGAATTAGAATGGAATTTACTGCAGGGATTTACAATAGATGCTTGGTCAGTTCATGACAACATGGTATGTTAAGTGCACCAGCAGGGGAACGACAAGGGAGAGAGACAGCAGGATTACATCTCCTAACTGAATGTACAATAGATTAGTGTGTGCATTTATTTTCATTTCATAATTTTGTTATACAGCAGGTGAGCTGTCCCTGCTGTCTGCCACAGATAAAAATGTAATCAAACAGTGACAATGAGACAAATCTGAACTCATACCGCTCTTAAAGCATGAATTATTTTTAAATACAAGTTTGAGATAACTCCAGCCTCAGTCATTTCTTTTTCTTTTTTTCAATGTAGGATCTGACTAACAGTAAAATATAATTCTCAGGAAACTCTGAACAGCAATCAGGTTTTTTTTTTTTTAAAGAGCATGTTCTTCTCTCATTTGTGACACAGTAGCAGAAACAAGAATATGATTTTAAAATAATTTTTTCATAAAATACTGAATCAAGAGTCATGAAGTTCAAATTCATCATCAGGCAAAAATATGACTTAATCATTTTGAGCTTTGATTTTCTAAACGGGAGAGGAGTGCTACACTCTCGCACTCTCACAGTAATGTTAAATTAAGCTTTAATAATAAGTGTGATGGTTCAACAGTAAAGGTCAAAATGCAGCTTAATACAGCTTTAAAGGACCAGTGTGCTGGATTTTGTTGCATCTAGTTGCGAGGTTGTACATTGCAACTGAATACTACTATTCTCACCCTCCCCTTCCAAGCATGTAGGAGAACATGTGGCTACTAAACCTGCAAAAAAAGAGAGAAAGGCTGTGTCTAGAGCCACTAAAGCTACTGTGGAGAGATGGCAGATCAACATTGTGGCCTGCGCCCTCTGTGGATAAAGGGCTCATTTAATCACTTAATATTGTTACATAAATACATGGTTAACAGTGTGACAAAAGAAAAAAATCACAAACCAATAGGTATCCTCTGTCATGTGAGGACAATGCTTGAATAGTTTGAATAGAAATATGTAGCTAGTCCCTCTATAGAGACACACGGTTCATTCTAAGGTAACAAAAATACAACAGACACTATACACTACTCTACACTAATGAAAGCATACTTGAAAATGAAAACTATATTCCATTTTTGCCATATTCTGACAATAGATCCCTCTAAATATTACACACTGGACCTTTAAACACAAATAGTGCTGCTAAGTGGGAAGAGCTGCTGGTTCTGGAAGTAATACCACTTCCAATTTTTCTTGATAGCTTCAATGTTCAAAATATTTAAAAACTCTATAAAGGGTGATTTTATGCCCACAAACTGAATTCTTTCAACTTTTTTTTCCTGAGAAATCAGTTTAGCAAGGACACGTGTTCTAAATACTACAATACCCATGAGCCTCGTCCATCAATGCTATGGAGAAGAAGCCTGTCAGAGGTACAAATCAGAGCTGCGGAAAATTTAAAGGCTTTGCTGTTACAAAATGATACCGTAGTTGCCAGTTTAACCCAAAACTGACTCCTTGAGAGTTGTAAGAAACTTCTCACTTTATGTTTTAATGTACACATACTTGACTCTGAATTTTTGTCAAATAACTATTTATTTTCTTACATTGTCGTTCATCTTTTGTACTGATAATAAAACCAGAGTTTTATGCCTAATCCAGTCCCTTAAAGTGCTTCAACCTGTCACGTAACATTGTCTTCTCCCGCTTAGCAACTGAACATGTCAGGGTTTCCCAAAGTGGGATCCGTGCACCCCTTAGGATGCACTAGCATCAGGGTGCGCGAGAGGGAAAATGTAATGGTGGTGTAATGATGTAGTTTGTATTCTTATCATTGATACAAGGTTACTCACACATTTCTCTCACCGTCTGTCTCACAACCAGTGCGAATGCCTTCTGTTTAGTTTATGTATGTGTCATTCATGTTGCTCTTTACATGGCAGATCGTGTGTAAATTTATTGCAGTTTAATTCAGATTGTTGCAGTATTTTTAATAGCATCTCCCTTCACCATGGCAACGGCTATAAATAGGCTATGTGGATTTTTTTATTTTTTTATTTTTTTGAGGTGTGGAGGGTTGAGGGTGCATCAGGCTGGTTGGGATGTAAGAGGGGGTACATGGTCTAAGACGTTCGGGAACCGCTGCTGTATATCATAACAACATCATGTTGCATTTTCATTTTTTGCTACAGTTATCCCGAAGTGGAAATCAAACAGTTAAAAGGTACAGACTGTAACAAATATTGTTTGGTGGCTTTGGTTTGCTTGTTAATCAGATTAGCCTCTTCATAATGAAAATTGAAAAACACCCACTCATGTTCAGTTTTTGAATACAGAAGAAAATCTGGATTCTTTTCTCTTTTATTGTTTTTGTTTAAGACAAAATGAAATAACTGAATGACAGTCTATTCACAATCAAATGAGACTCTCTAATGTTCAGATCTGCGTGGCATCAAAGCCTGCTTTGGTTTTTTAATTCACTGCCTAGAAAGCAGTTGTTCTCTCGGTCATAAAAATAACAAAGAGACATTCTGACATTGGGTGAACACCCTCTTCATCTGCTGCGTTCACTTACTGTTAATTGATTCTGTGGATCTTACGAGCACAAACCTTTAACCTCAGCTAAATGTACCACAGTTACAAGGTTAAAATTGTGGATTTTGAGACAATATCACACAAAAGCTCACAAAAACAGAGCTGAGCAGGTTTCGGTTGTTCCAAGTCAAAAACTCATTAACCACCTCCCAGATGTGAAGGGAAGAGATCCAAATTGCTCCAGATTTTTACAAAGGGCACAGTCAATTACAGACTTAATATGAAACTTGTCCAACCAGGATGTTTCCAACACAGGTGGTCGCCAACACAGGTGTTTCCAAACACTAACAGATGGTTCAGGCCTCAGAAGAAAGTATGTCTCACTGTGACTGTGTGTGTGTGTATATATGGGTGTCTACGTGTGTGTGTGACCGCATGCATGTTTTTCATTTTCCTCAAAAGAGATTTCAGCCTTGAGGAGCAGAACTGAGTCAGTGATGAAGAAGATGTGGGTATAAATATTTTCAAAACACTTACCGGAGAGTAGGCTCCACATTTCTATTCAATACATTCAAGGATCGTCCTCGCACGAAAGAGGATACCTAATGGGTTTGTGATTTATTTTTTATTTTTCCTACAAAAAAACAAAATAAAATAACACCATTAACCATTTATGTGACAATATTAAAGGTCCTAGATAGGTAGACTTACAGCGATTATTGGCAGAATAGGCCACTGTAGGTTCTCCTGCAGGCTTAAAAAGGAGGGTGGGACGAGGTGTTTGAAATCTGCAACCTCACAGCTAGATGCCACTAAATCCCACACACTGGTCCTTTAAATTAATGTTACAGATTTGAACGCAAGTGGACGCAAATACACACACATGCAGTGGATACATGACCAGTACTGGACTTTATTGAAAAAAGGTGAGGACTGAAGAGTGAAAGGGTGAGGAGGGCTGCGGCCAGCGATGGTAGAGGGTTCGCTGAGGATAGCTGAGCTGAGCTGAGCTGAGCTGAGCTGAGCTGAGCGGGGAGTGAAGGCAGTGTCACAGGCAAGGCAAGAGCTTGATGTGGTAAACAGTGAGCATAGTTGGCAAAGAGGGCAGGCTGGCAGGAGTGCAGGTGAGGATCCAGAGGCACACAAAAACAAGTGTTAGTTGCAGGCAAAAAAACATAAAAAGATAAACCTAATATACAATACTAAGGCGGCTGAGAGAGCTCGGGCCTCACATATTAAAAATGTTCTTGAACTTAACCTGAAGATCATTTCTGAAAGATAATGAACACAAAAAACTGTCACAGGTTCTGAGAAGAAAATTTGCAACTTGTGAATCTGTGACCTATAAATCTCAAATTAACTTAGTGTTGACTGCACCTGCCTTACAACCGGTGAATGCCACTTATGTAATGCAGCACTAATGAGGGTTTAGTTGGGTACAGCCATGGACCAAGAGAGAAGAGCAAAATCTTTGGAAGATGTTCACAGTCATGGTAGAGGGGATTGAAACCAGGCAACACATATTACTTGGCTGGCTAAATAGTGAGGTGACAAATGTAGCCAAGCACATCACTTGGGAGGGTATATGAGTTAATTCCTCAAAGCTTTAATTAATAATTACTATCAAATTGTTCATAGAGCTGATGCTAAGATCACCAGGCTTTAGTTTTATAAATAACTACATACGTGCCTTTCACCACAATTCAGATCAAAATTGATCGTAAATCTATTTTATAAATAAGGCTTCTTTATACTAAGCTGACTGAGGCACTGATATGGCAGAGAGTGTATGAAAGACCAGGGGGTCTTGATCCTAAAGGGACAGTTTATCCCAAAATCAAAAATCAGTAAGCCTGGCCTGTAGTGCCATTTATCCATCTATACTGTTTTGATGTGAGTTTCTGAGTTTTGCAGATATCGACTGGAGATATACTGTATAATGGAACCAGATGGCACTAGTTCTGTGGTGATCAAAGCGCCAAAAAAAGTAAAAACTCAACAGCGTGTTGTTCCAGAAATCCACAGACGTTGTTGTGAGTAGTTTCATGTAGGAGAAGACAGACAACACTATGGACAATACCTCCAAAACTCTGCAACTCACACCAAAATAATCTAGATGGATAAACAGCACCACAGGCCAAGTTAAAAAAAAAAATGTATTTTTGATTTTAGGCTGAACTGTCCCTTTAGGGCACACCGTCAGAAATGATCTTAAGACTAAATTCAAGTCCAAACCTAAGAACATTGTTATAAACGAGGCCCCAGGGATGAAGCACTGCTGGGTTGATGAGTTGATGAGATGCAGGTGAGAGGACCAGGAGTGATGATGAGCTGATTGTACACAGGTGCTCCGAGCAGGGAGCCAGGAGGGAAGCCACGCCCACAACACAGACACACACACACACACACACAAAGATAGACAGAAGACACAAGAGGAGAGGGAAAAAATGAAAATCACTAGGGAGACAACTGGGCGCAC
>JAJHUR010103827.1:0-13032 GCA_027495735.1 Lutjanus campechanus
GGCAGACCTGTCGGTGCACCTGCTGATTCCCAGGCCTCCTTGCCAATCTTCGACTACAGTGAAACCCAGCAAGAGTGAAACTGGCCCTGAGCCAAAGGAAGACCTGGTTGACTACTCCTAACACAATCACTAGAAGCAGGGGATCCTGGGAGAAGGACCAGCCCTGTGTGGAGAAGATGAGAAAAAATAGATGACTAACCATGAGAAGAGAAATAGAGGAGGAGGAGGAGGAAGAGGAGGAGGAGCAGTTCATTGAACTCCTGGGAACCTAAAACCTGTCCGACGTGGCCTCCACGATTGCTCAATGAGTATACAATGACTGCACAACCTGTACGGTGTCTGTGTTTGCATCATGTGTGACTGTACAACCACGTTTATATAAAGGTACAATATGTAAGAATTTTTGTTTAAAGCATTAAAAAATTAACTAAAATTATCAACACAATGTGTGGAAATAGCACTTTTGTCAAAGTTATGTCAAAGACATCTGTGTATTGTGTTGCAGAGATATCTACTCAGGCTAGCATGTTAGCTAGCCCTGGCCTGTCCTGTCTTGTATTACACCTTAGTACATCAAAAGGTAACAGTGAGTCACTATAGTGTCCAGTCTGCCTGTTAGTCAAACAACACTGAGGTAGTTTTCTTGCTGGGTTTGGCTCCCGGCAACCTACAGCTGACTCCACCATAGGGCCTCTGGAAGTGGGCGCTGACTGATACCCAAAGTCCCCCTAACTCCACTGACGGCTTGCTGGCTCTGGTTGTGGTGCTAATGCCGGTGTTGCTCCCTGCCAGCATTTCTCGCTGGTGTTCCCTTCTCCAGGCCGGAAGCATCTTCCTCCCACTCGTCCAAAGCTCTGATGCTAGCGATGTACCAACACGAATGCTCTACACGGCTGACTAGCTAACAGCAGCTACAGTTAGCAGCAGTTAGCAGTTATTTTGGTGATGTGCCTCCTCCTAAAAGTTTGGCCAATTCTTGCATATTGCACCTTTCAGATGTGACATTTTTCACATTTTATATATTTTTTGTTTTAATGTACCTTGCACAGAACCTTGCAAAACATCTGTACTTTGCCTTTAAATGGCAGACACAAAAACAACTTCAGTGGAAAAGAGTCATAAATGAGACTTGACATTTAAATGTGTTTCTCAAAGGAGTCTCATGGCCCGCCCTGACCCAGGGCTGCCACCTTTCAAGATGTTAATAAGCATAACGCTCCTGACCTTCACCTGCTCTCCCTCACATAAAGTAGAACTTTACTTACTTTTATGCAAAACACAAACACAAATGGAAAAAAGTTTGTTTACTAGCAATCAGATCTATAATTTGGTCTTAGCTCTGCAATTTTGTGCATCATTTCTCTTAATTGTGGTAATATTATACTTATCCAAGTACACCCATTCAAGTTGGCATCCATCATAACATTTTAGAAAACATGGTCTGAGGGAAAACTAGAGTTCTGCACCTTTTCTTGGTTGACTGTGTTTTCATAGGTGGGGATGAGACTCAACAAACAGCTGTCTTTCTTTAGAATTGCCTACTGCACCTTTAAACCTGTATTAGCTGTTTCTTTGGCCAACACAACATTGGCGCAGTATTGCCTTGTAAAGGTCTGTGGTAATGGGGTGAATGTGTTGTCAAGTGGAGGAACATTAGCATTCATTTGAAGTCATGGTTCTAGCAAACTCATGATTTTAAGTCCAATATTCGCTCCTCTTTAGCTCTGCTTTGGTCTTCACTCTCTCCTGAGAGAAATATTTGTCTTGTAGCTGCTAGCTAATCATCGCACAGCTATGCTCACCAGCTAGATGCTAACGTCTACCATTTGGTGCTGGGCACAGTGGGTTTTTAGAGCTTTTTCACTAAAACAGCTGACTGTTGCTTCTGAAAACAAAGCTGATAAAAGCAGTAAGAGTGAACCGGTGTGGAAAACAAGCAAAAAACAAAACAAAAAACATAACTTGAAAGATACTACAACGCTCCATGGCACTGAAAGGAACTGCAGCATTGGGTAATAATTCCTTTTGCTTTTGCATCATACATAGTCATTAGACCCACTGTTGATATAAAAATGTTGATTAGAACAGCTTGTATACTCTTGATATCCCTCTTAAGAATGATCGAGCTTTCCAAACAGCCATGGTTAGCACCAACTGGCCCGTGAGTCAAAGTTCATCATGAGTCCACGTGTGTCAGCGGTGTCATGACTAAACACCAGCTTCTCTCTGTGACCTCTCTCCATATGAGGTCATTGGGCCGAGACGAAGGATGTCCTGCTTTAACCCATTGATAACAGCCGTTCAAACAGAACCCTGACATAGGACTGCGTGATGGACGGCGCACTGACTAATGACAAACAGATTGCTGATGTATTGGGCTGAGTGTGTGTTTATTATCCTCTCTGACTCATCCACCCTGTTTTGAACAATGCACTGCAGAGCTGTCAGCTCCACAAGTGTTTTATGACCCCGCTGTGCTCTGTCTTTATGTCATGTTCACTTCAGTTTGCTGCACAAAGGATCCTCCGTCTGTCCATGTATTTTTCATAGTCGCACCTTTCAGACAAATGTCAACGATGATGTGCACAATCCATTGTTGTGATAAACCACACACAGCTACTGTTTATTCTCAATCAGTGAATTTGACTCAATCACACTCACTCTCCCGTGGCTCCAGCCCTTTTTAAAAAGGCACTAATCAGACACAGCAATCAGTCACAGCATGGCACTGCCAAACCTCATCAGCAGTCATGTGGATTGCATTAGAATTGGTCGACCCGGAGCACGGCTGGAGGCCAGAGGTTACTTATCATATCTATGGACACAGAGATGGTTCAGGAAAAGTACCTGGGGTGGAGAGTCGGATTAGTTGGACTCCCTGCAGAGAACAGTGCTCTCTGCTTTTCACTGCTTTTTTGGTGACTATTTAAAATCCCTTCCCTGAAAGTAAAATAGTTGCTACTATCAGACTTGGTTGTGAATTGCACATGTCATAACAAGAGGTGGGAAGTAACTAAGTACAAATACTTCATTACTGTATTTAAGTAGAGTTTTCAGGTATCTATACTTGAATATTTGTTTTTCTGACTTTTTAGTTTTACTTTTCACTTTAAAACAAATATCAGTATGCTCTACTGGCTGGTTACTTTAATTGTAATGCATTTTAGGGGAATTTATGATTCTTTCGGTTTCGATTCGATTTCAATTTAGATGAATGGGACAATGAAACATGCAGACATTTCCTTGGTGTATCCATCAGTACATATCATGCACAGCAAAAGTAACAAAAATACCTTAAAAGATGTAAAAACCCAGGTAAAGTAGTTTATTTTAGAGTAAAAGAAATATTATTCAAGAATACAAACATTATTATTAAGTATACTTGTACCCTTTTGCTTAATTTAGAGTATATTTAAATTATATTTTATTTTGCAAACTTCAAAATAGATGTCATTAAGTTCAATTTAAATGTAGTAAATGTAAACTACTACGAATAATAATAATTCTGCAAATGGTATCTAAGTGTACTTACAAAAAGTGTACTTTTGTAAGTGTATTGTAAGTGGAAGTGTATTGGAAATTGTATATTAGTCTGCTCTTAAAAAGTATATGAAATTGCAAGTATTTATAGTGATAAGTTAGTTTACTTTTGAAAGGTGTAATTATTTTCAAGTCCTTTGTGATACTATGAGTATGCTATATTTATACAAGTCTACTTTAATTTCACCTCATTAAAAGTGTCTTTAAGTATTGGTACATACGAGTGCATATCGATTTAAGTTTATTTAAAACTACACTTAATTGTACTTTGAAAAAGTTGTACAAACAAGGTACACTTTCATTTCATTAATCAAGCAAATTGGTAACTAACCAGCCGTATACTTTAAGTGTTTAAGTATACACAAAACACAGTTAAAAATTGTGCGTTTCTATAATTTAATTACAACTAAAATATACTTTGCACAAAATTGGCTGTAGCAAATTACTTAACAGGTAGACTTGACCACAATGAAGGCTCAGTTAGCTTGGCAGTGAAACAGCCAGTAGAAATGTCCTTCAATGGGTAACTTTTTACTTTTATACTTTAAGTACACTTCAGAGCATGTACTTTTTCACTTTTACTTGAGTAAAGAAGTTGAAGCAATACCTTTATTTTCACAGTCTTTCTATACAAGTATCTGTACCTCTACTTGAGTAAAGAACGTGTGTACTTTTGCCACCGCTGCATTGCAAGCTGTTCTTAAAATATACGTAACACGGACAATATAATTTGCACTTCATTTATTTGCATCACATCACTCCAACATGTAAAAAACACACATAGGTGACAGAAGGAGGTGGTAACTTGAGATAAGTGACGGTGATAGAAAATGTTTTTTATGTATATTAATGCATTAAATCCATGTCTTACCTTTCACATAAACATGACATATAACCTGTTTTAACAAACAGAATAAATTATACATTAAGATGACTTCCACAAGAAGCATTATAAAGCCTCGTCTCTGCTCACTTATAAACGCTCGTATATATCCAGAGTGCAAAATATGACTTTCTTATGCACATACTGTACATCACAGACACAAGGCTTTTACAAAAGTGTATTATTTCACACTTACATTCAAGCAGAGGCAGTTTAGCATCCTCTACCTTTGTACAGAGAAGGAGTGTATTGAGCATATAAACAAAGAGGAGTGAATATAAAAAGCCAGGCTGATGGTGGGAGGATCCACAGGGTGGAAGTTAAGACTCCTGCAGTGCTTGCTTTCACAGATGCAGATTGATGGAACAAAAAGCCAAAGGTTACCGCTGCTTACCGTTCCCATGCAACCTTTCACCTCAAGACAAGAGGACTTTTTAAACAAGTTCCTGTGCCAATCTGAGATTTAAGAAATGCACGTGTTTCTGATTTGTCACAAACAAATCATCCTGCTGTGTTGATGTTGAGTTGCTAGATAAAACTCAGATCGACGTATATGTGAGAGGTGATAAGACTGTCAGACCAGAGAGTATCAGGCCAAACCAGCCAGGGGAGCTTTCATTCACACACAGGTAAGAATGTGGCACCTCGCACTGCAACCTGAACTTGCAGCTGCTGCATATAAATAAGCTGCTGCAGCCAGACAGCCAGAGCACAACAGAAAAGCAGCTAACGCCCATCTGCTCAAACACAGCCCTGACGCTTTCTGTTTCTCTCGCGCGTACATTAAAGGCTGCAGCTGGTGGCAAAGCTCACCATGCAAATTCACAACATTTACATGACGGCCAGTCCTTTCCCTCTGTGGCTGTATGTTGATCATGTTAACTCAATACGTTCCTTTAAAGTCTCAGTTCACTGCAACTTTTCTCTTGAGTGGCTCACAGTTTTGCAAACACATGAAAGCACATACATGCTTTGACTTTAAATGAGAAATATGTAATATATTAACTATACTAAATCATAAAATGACCATGATATGCCATCAGAGATGACGGGAACTGGCTAAGTTGAAATACTGGCTTCTCAAATAGCAATGCTGCAGCCAGTGTGTTCTCCTTTGAAATTGCCTTTCCTGTTTTTGTTTGTCCATTTCATGTTTATTGGAGTTCAAATTAAAGCCAAATTGATCTCCAAATGAGTACGTGTCCGTGTCACTGAACTCCAGCTCCAGAGTGTGAATTTCATCGCCATCGCCAGTCATCATCAAAATATAATGTCACGCTTGTCTTGTGCTCCTGTTCAGTTCCTGCCAGCATGTTCTCCTTTGAAATTTGCATTCTAATGCTGAACATCTGTTTTTGTTTGCCCCTTTCAAATTGAGAGTTAAAATTAACGCAGAATTGTTCACTAAATGGTTAAGTGTCTGTCTATGAGTCATAAGAAATCATTAATAATCTTTTAAAAAGAGTAGATGTTTACATCAGTTAAAATGATCATAAGGAGACTGGCAGGTAATCACTGAACTCCTGGACTCTGTCTATGGCTCCAGCTTGCTATTTGGATTGCAGCATTCATTTTTGAATGCGTGGTCTTACATATTTCTCTTAATAAGTGAGATGTATTTTTTCTACTGCCTTGGAACAATCGAACATTTGAATATAATGTATACAACACTGCTGTCATGACTCTGTCTGCTGTGGTGTGAAACCAACTGAGAATGACCCAGAATCCTCTCTGCTGTCTCCAGAGATGTGCTCATGTCGTGTCCCCCTTCAACCATTTGGCATCCCAGAGTAAAACAGGCCAAATATGTAACAGGGAAGGAGGCTAAACTGCCACAGATCAGAGCTGTGACATCAAGCAAAAGTATAAATAAATTAAGAGATTTGTCCACAACCCACAGGGTTAACAGTCTGTTCATGAGTTCAGATGAAGCAGAAGAACTTCTTCCAGCTGCACCTGGAGAACGCTTTTGTGCGCCTGTCAGAAAACCTCCTCTTCTTGTTCTTGCGGGCTTTGTTCTTTATTGCGGCGAAGATGGCAGAGTCAAACGCCTCCTTCAAGTTCTTTTGCGTGAGTGACGAACACTCAATGTAGTCCGTAGCCCTGATCTTCTCTGCCATGCTTCGAGCCCGGGAGCTCAGGACCGGCTTGACATTAGATTTGTCCAGGTTGATGAGGACGTTCACGTCCAGCAACAGGTCCGACTGAGTCCCAACGAGGACGATGGGTGAGGACGGGTTGTAAGCCCGAATCTCTGGAACCCACTTCTTGGTGATGTTGTGAAACGAGGTGGGGTTGACCATGCTGAAGCACAAGAGGAAGACGTCCGTGTGGGCATAGGACAGAGCCCTGAACTCATCAAACTCCTCCTGAATGAGACATGAAGACAGAAAGTTAGTGTCAATCAGACTGTGCACAGACATGAAACAGGAATGAGTGAAAGAGACTGAGTCACTGAAGATCATCCATTAACATTCAGGATGAAACCTTGTTACTGAGTCACATATCAGATGAAGCAACAACGCGACACAGTTTCTGCCTTCACAGTTCATCTCTCATGACATTACGAAATCACTACATTATATATTACTATTATATTAGAGATGCAACGATTGATAAATTAATTGTCAATAACTAAATGAATTGCTATTTTGATAATGAATTAATCCAATCGAGACATTTCTTTCAAGAATGTCAAAAATTTTCTGGTTTCTTTACTCCTCTGAATATCTTTGGATCGTGGAAACAACAAGACATTTGAGGACATCACCTTCGTTTTTGTGAAACACTGATCTGCTAAAGAATGTGTGAAATGTAATGAGATAATAATCTAATGTGTACCGTTTCTTCATTTAAATGAAAAATGTCTTTCTGACCTTTTGTAGGTGAACAACTAATCGTTTAACTGAGAAAATAATCGCCAATGAAAATAATTATTAGTAGCAGCCCTACATTATATTAATTGATGTTATATATTTTGTGTAACAGATAAATTAATAATCAGAGACAATGAACACAGCCATAAGAAAACAGATAAACACTTGGGACTATAAATTCAGGACTAAAAAAACAGTCTGAGAAAGTAATACCACGGTATTTGTCTACATACTTTCTTGTTGAAAAAAACAAACAAACCTATATAGTCTTACCTGTCCAGCAGTGTCTACAAGCTGAACTCTGACTGGAGATCCTTCTACTTGGACCTGACCTGTTGGAAATCAATAACATTAATCAGTCACTTCACTGTAGTTTAAACATGTTTCAAAGAAAGGAAAAATTTCAAACATTAAAATCACACACATCAAGGGCATAAGGATGCATGCACACATTAAAGCAAAGGCTAAAGTTAGGCCCATCAAATGACACTAAAATCTCTTCTGAACAGCACATTCAGACTGGTATAACTATGAATTGTATGATATATTAACTTCTAAACATTGACACATACTTGCTTATAAGCCTCTAATTCAGTGTTAAACTTCATACTGAATCAAAGCCAACACACCAGCCTTCATGCAAATTTATGCCATTTTGCCACTGGTCACTTGAGCTGCAACTACTGGTCAATTTATCGATTAGTCGATGGAAAGAAAATTAGTTGACAACTATTTTGATGACTGATTAATTACTTCAGTCATTTTTCGAGCAAAACTGTTAAACATTTGCTGTTTTCAGCTTCTTAAATGCAAAGATTTTCTTCTTTTCTGTCTCATTTTATGACACTTTACAGACAATGATTAGACAATAAATCATGAAAATAATAGGCAGGTTAATTGATACAGGAAATAAGTTAGTTAGCTGCAGCCCTAATGGCCACTTCTGATTGTTGTAAAGAGAGTAGAGAATAAAAGTTGACTGACCAGAGAAGACGTCAAATCCAGTCTGTTGGTACTCTGTCGGGTATCCATTGGAGGTGTAGCTGACGATCATGCTGGTCTTGCCGACGGCTCCGTCACCGACCAGCATGCAGCTGATGACCCCGGGGTCCAGCTCGTCCTCCCGGGTCAGCCCGCAGGCGGAGGGGACGCGGGACTCGTGGTAAAAGTAATCCATGTGAGGTGGCATGTCGAGCCGCACATTAAACGTGTTGTGAATACAGACTCCTTTCCTCCTTTGTGGTCGCAGTGAGACTGTAGATACTGAGGATGAACTGAGGAGTGTCTGCTTGTGTTACATACCATCAGGTTGTCTGTCCTGCTCTGACTGACGGGAGACATGAGCGGGGGGAGACGCTTTTAGGGTGAGTTAGTGCTCAGACAGGTTGTGATTTGCATAGACACTCCCACCGAGAGGAGACAGAAACAGCTCGTAGAAATCACTTCCAGTACTCAAGTCCACTCCAAATATCTGAAATGTAATTCTAACCTTTTAATTTAAACCAATTTATTCATTTATATGAAGGAGAAGAGTCAGGTTTATTGTCAAATAGGTTTTTTTAATTAGAATTTACAATTGTCCTTGGTATTTTGATGCGTAACAAACATGTGGAAAATAAAATATTATTTTAAAAAAAAAAAGTCCTGCAAAAGTCAAGAAACATGAGTATATGTCTGAACATTAAAAAATAAGAACTGACAACAGAAATACAAAACATGTACTTTATGTTTTACATTTGTGTTTAAATGAAAGGTGTGTGCAGTTTTGTTTGGGAATGTGCAAAATATTGAAGAAAAAAAAATGTGAAAAAGTTCAAGTATAAAGAAAACTGCACAGGGATAATAATCCAATGCGTATTTCTTTATAAGTATTTATTAATTTAAATTCGATTTTCTTGTATGATACTTTTTTATTCTATTTTTTAAACAAGGGTCTGTTATGCCATGGTTATGGGGTAATGTTTAATAAAGAATAAAAATTATAGTTTTGGAAAATAAAGACTAAAACAGTGTGAAAGACATTTACACTGGTTGATCACAAGCTTTTCCCCATCCCTTCAGGAAGAAGGTAGAGGAAATCAAAAGCAGAACACCTAAAAACAGCTTTTTTCCCCCCTCTAAAAGCTATAACCGTTGTTCCACTTCCCTCCACTACCAGAGACGGAAAAAGACCTTACAATAACCTTACCATAGTGCTTTTTTTTTTGGCCATTAAATATACCAAGTATTCATTAAATATATACGGATCATTTTGACCCATGTTGTGCATTGGAAAATAAAGGTTTGTGGTGATAAATAAAAAAGCTGATTTAGGAATACTTGGAATACTGAATGATGACATTAATTTATTGCAAAGATATAGAAAATAAAAACTCAGTTGACCCATGTTGTGCATCAAAGGGTTAAAATCCTTGATAAAAATAAAATACTTTATAATGCACTGAAACAAAGAGTGGGGAAAACACATAGGCACATCAGAGTTTATGCATGATCATTTCCTATGCTGCTAAATTCATCAAACAAACCAGTCACGCTAAGTTTGGACGAACTGCGCCCTCCAGTGTCAAACAGAAGAACTATATCAAATGTGGTCACATGATTCCGTGTGTCACCTGATTCTCAGGATCCACCCTGTGGTGTACAGTCGGAAGCTAAGCTAGCTGTTATGATAGCACGAATGATTGAAATTTCACATATTACTCTTTGAACTACAGCGTAAAATATTTTATTCTGCATCTTGCTTCTTAATTCAGACGCATGCGCAGAGAGGACGTACGCTGACGTGACGTTAATGGGTGGAAGTTGTGATAGCTAGGTAGCTAGTTAGCTAGCTGTTTAGCCATGTCGTCTTAAGATTGTTTATTCGTCAGTCTGTTTACATGTAGAGAAGTTCATTGACAGGGTGTGAAACAAGGTACATTCAACCATGGCTTCAATTCTTGACGAGTACGAGGACTCGCAAAACACCAGGCAGAGCGCGCAGCAGCACGGCCGCCTGTCAAGCACCAACATTGGGATAACTCATTCAGGTAGGTCGCCCTCCTCTCTGCAGATGCTCCGCATGATTAGCTAATTGCGAGGGTGCTATAACGTTGTTATTTCCTGTCTAATGGACGTTTAAGCACACACTTAAATGTTGCAATCATTTTGTTGACTCAGCGCTTTCACTGACATTATATTGTACTTGTTCACTCACATTAGGTTTTGTGAATGTGAGACTTGAAGAAGAGAAGCCGATATTCAACAAGCAACGGATCGATTTCACTCCGCCTGAGAAGATAAACCATCTTGCAGTCTGCAACAATCAGCTGTGCATGAGTCTGGGAAGGGACACCCTGCTGAGGCAAATAACACCATCATATTTAGCACTTAAGACACAGTTAATCACCAGTGTTTGTATGGTTTTGATTGGATTAGTTTGAGGTAATGGCTATCATTCACTGTGATTAGTACTCATCTGTCGTTGGCTGGAGCCTGTTAAAAGAGTTGTTGATGAAGCTGATACAAGATGCTGATACTAATGTTTGATGTTCTGTTCCATACAGGATTGACCTTGCCAAGCCAGATCAGCCTAATCAGATTGAATTAGGGCGGAAAGATGAAAGTAAAGTGAACAAACTGTTCCTGGACCCAACTGGTGAGGAAAACCATAATACACATTAATGTTCTCATTTGAAAACATTGCACACAGGCCATAATCAGACAATTAAAATACATTATTTATTTTGATGAGACTTCTTTGTATCATATTATTTTCATATTATAATCTACAGATTTGCTTCATGCTTTTTAAATGCATATTGTTTGTAGTATCACATGAGGTACAATGTATTAAAGACATACAATGCAGTATTTTCCTTAAAAAAATGCAAACATTCATATAGACAGTCCCTCTAAATCATCACTTCTGATTTACTAGAAGTGTGTGGTGGTGTCCAGAGATGTAATGATACCAAAAATTCAGAGAGTCCATGATACAATATTTATTGCCATAATAAAAAAATAAACAATGAAAAATGATGATGTGAAAAAATGTTGTTGGTTAAATGGGGAATATGATGTATACAGTATTGTCCATAGACAAGTTGTTTTTCATTTTAATTTGCTTAACATGCTTCTGGCTTCCTTCTTTAATAAAAGAAAATAAAGAAGCCAGCTATGACCTCAGCATGTGCAAAAAAGCTGGCATGAATCTTTGTCAATGAATGTTTGAATCATGTACAACTGCAAAACCAAAACAATGAAACAATGCAGCAGTCATTAGAGGTCTTTTTAAAAAATAAAATAAAATACAAATAATTAACCATGTATCAAGGTAGTTATTTTCACAGTCCAGTGCAGTGTCTTTTTTTGTGGTATTGCAATATTTGATACATTCTTACATCTCCAGTGGTAGATGTCTGTGGGTTTTATTGTGTCTGACAACGGTCTGTAGCAATACATCACGCAGGTTTTGAGGTTGGGACTTGGTAAAAATGTAGTGGTCAACCGTTACATTGCATTCTCCGTCTCTTTCCTCTGCTCTCTTTCTGTGAGAGCTGCACAGAGAGATATACACACATACACACACACAGGCAGAACAGACTGAGGATCGCTTTGGCGGTATTCACACAAAATCCTGCGCTATGTGGAGGTGTGGGTGTGTTTATGACTAAAGAGACTTTTTGGGGATAGTAACTATTCTACCCCCATGGTTGTCTCAGAGATTAAAGCAACTACTCAAGCCCTCAAACCAAACACCCAGTGGTACTACATCATTTATAAGATCTTGGTGGCAGCGTCATGGTTTTTATGACTTACTAACAGCATCAGTTGTATCCTCCTCCATATTTTCCCACTGCAGGCTCCCATCTGCTGATCAGCCTGAACACCAGTGAGTGTCTGTACCTCAACAGGAACACGCAGAAGGTGCGCAGTCTGTCCCGTTGGAGAGGCCACCTCATCGAGAGCGTAGGCTGGAACAAGCTGCTGGGCAATGAGACCAACACAGGACCCATCCTAGTTGGCACGAGTCAAGGCATCATCTTTGAGGCAGAGATCTCTGCAACTGAAGGCAGCAGCCTGTTCAACACCAATCCAGATCAATACTTCAGACAGGTTAGAGCATGTGTGGTCATCTGTTATGTGCAGTGTTTAGTATGTATTATAAAGTTTCTGTACATATTTGGTCAAGATTGTTTAAACTGTTCTAACTAGAACAATATCTGAAAGTGCAATACTTTTCCAGCCTTTTGTGTATATATTATATTTGTTAGGTTTGTCTGTATTAATAATGCAATAAAAAATACTTGGAAATACTGACTTACAATACTGACCATTATTTCTTTCTCTTCGTAAGCAGCTAAACAGTAGCATACTCTCTTCCTGACACAGGTCCACTCCCTCGAGGAGGATGGGAGGCCTGCACCAGTCTGCTGCCTGGAGGTGGAACGTGGCCTGGAGAACAAGTACTTCATCATCGCCACCACCCGCAAACGCCTGTTTCAGTTTGTGGGGAAGGTGGCTGAAGGGTCAGAGCAGCAGGGCTTCAGTTCCATCTTCAGCCAGAACCAGGACCTGCTGCCCAGTTTCCAGGAGTTCCCGGCCAACATGGGATACAGTGAGATCACATTCTACACCTCGAAGCTCCGTACCTCCCCTAAGGCATTTGCCTGGATGATGGGTAATGGAGTTCTTTACGGTCAACTGGACTATGTGAGGCCTGACTCCCTGCTGAGTGATGTGCAGGTAAAT
>JAJHUR010103830.1:0-11154 GCA_027495735.1 Lutjanus campechanus
GCCCGAACACTAGAACCACCAACATTAAAATACCCCCTAAAACCACCACAGGGTCATTTTTACTCCCTAATGAGCAACAGTGTCTGCACTTGGAAAAGGGCTCATTTATTGAAGTTGTTAACCTTTAATAATAAGTATGATTTGAGAGAATAACTGTTTAGAATTCAGCTGATTAAGTTTATCATACACAGTTATGCTTCATTTAGCTGAAGACAGAAGAAGTCAAAACTAAACAGAATCGGAGCTTCAGCAGGAAATGACACACCTGTCTCCCTTTTCTCACTTACACACCACTGTCTCCCTCTCTCTCTCCGTCTCTCTCACTCTCTCTCTCTCTCTCTCTCTCTCTCTCTCACTCACTCACTCACACACACACACACCTCACAATAGGCACACACTCCACAGACTTTCACAGTGCACTGTTAAAGCGTACTACAGTGCCCTATTGAGACAAACTGTAGATCAAATTATATCGTGACGTTTAGTTTATGCTACAGGCAGAAGTCTACCTGTCAGAGCCTTTTTCTTTTTAATGGGGTGAAGGCTCCCGCTCCTCCTCAGATGAAGACGATTGAACAGGTGAAAATGACGGGTCAGTCACATCGATGTCTCTCCCTCATTAGATTCTCCCTCCTCACTCAGGTCCTGAAGCTGCCTGTTTCTTATGATTTGGCCTGTTTCTTGTTCTTTTCTATCTTTTACTAAGATAGATACAGTCTACTGTAAGCGTAGGCTGCTTTGCTGTCTTGTAATAGATACAGTCGGCATCAGCGGGAACACCAACAAACGTCACATCCGATTAGCGCCGTGGGGGAAAACAAACCGGTCTCTGCCATTAGCCATAATGCTGAAGAGTTGCTGTGTGCCCTTTTGCACCGCAAATAAACAAAAAATAAATCACCAATCAAAGTTCTAAATTTTACCAAATAATAAAACAGTACAAAATGGCGTCAAGCTATCGGAAGAGAGAACGAATTTGGCAGATTAGGGGACCCAACAACAAAACGATGATGACAGTTTGTGATGGAGCACAACTCCGACAAAGCCACTTGTGAAGAAATTATGAGCCTCCAGAGTCCTGTAATGTTTGAGGCTGCTCTGTGTGGAAATCCCTGCGTAACAGCACATGAATGGATGAATGGACTGAACAACTGAACAACTAACAATGGCGTTGCTAAGCAACCTGATGTGGCGCGAAAAAATAAAAATGACCCCTCTGTGCCCCCCCTTAAGTCACGACAGTTGTGTATTTTTAGCAGCATCCCGAGGCAAAATAGTAAGGGGATAAATATCAGGGATTAAGGTGCTGATTAAAGTGATTACAGGTTAAATTAAGTAAAGCTAAAACATAACCCAGCCTCTTAAAGTGTTTTCTATCCATGATGTATTTTTATCTATAATATAGTGATATAATAGTCATGTATGAAGAAGCCTGAGACACTTCTTGATTGAACACACACACACACACAATGTTTTCAACTCAAACTGCTCCAAACTTTGATTATGTTTATTTGACCTTTAACAATACATCATTTAGTTTAACATCATTTAAAAACACAAAATATGAGCTACAATAATGATCCTAAAAACACAGAAGTGACTTTTATAGAAACAACAAAATATTCATTCATATGTAACAGACATAACCTCAAAATGTTATACACAGTTTACATGGTACATGGTTTATATGCTAGAAACAAGGCAACATTGTGGAGGTTTCCTGCTTCAGATCACACAGACACTAAAAAAGCTTCCTAAATATGCACATTTGCTAACAGTCCAGTTCTACTGCTTTACACTGTAGTACACACACTCACTCCAGGTTGGATCCCTCAGACTTCTTGATCTCTTATGTAGGCTGACGAGTGAGGCAGCACGATAGAGGCTGACTGCATTTTGGTAATCCTGGTTAAAGAGACAAAACACAAAACAATGTATTGTGCTGTGAAGAGAAACTGAATGTTAATTCAACAGTTTATTTACAGTCAGTAGTTTATATTCACCTCTGCATCTGCTGTAGAGGGAGCTGATCGTCTTGCTTGAGACTCTGGTTGCAAAACAGAAAAAGATCTTTATTCAAAAGTTATGTTCAGTAAAACAGAAGAAAAAAAAGCTGTCAGATACAAACAGTGTTGTTACCTGAAGACTGGCATCTGTTCCTCTTGTTCATCTTGTACACTGAGAAAGTCAGTAAAACAACCAGGATGGTGGTGAATGTCAAAGCTCCACTCAAGAAATACACCAAGACAAGTAAGATTTCCTCATCTGCAGAGAGACAGACATCAGAAACAGCTTTCAGTTTTTATTTCTATGTTCATGGGAACTACTGATGTATTCATCATATGAGACGACCTCTATTAGGAATTAACTTACCTTCAACGTCCAGCTCGGTCCCGTCTCCAAACAGTATGTGTCCACAGGAGGCAACAGCACAGTAGTAGGTCCCAGCATGAGAAAGATCCAGGTTCTGCACGTGCAAGTTGTAGACACAGGTGTGTGTTTGTGTGTCAGGTTTCCTCTCACACTGATCATTTCTGCCTCCATGGGTGTAAATGAGTCCTGGATGAGATTCTTCAGAGTTTTTGAACCAGTAAACACTGTGTTCTCCATCACAGGTCCCAGTTTGTACTGTACAGTTCAGAGTCACAGAGTCTCCTGGCTGGACGCTCTCAGATTCTGACTGATGGACCAAAGCTGGGACATTCAAACCTGAACTCTTTATGCTGATTAAAGTTCCCTCTGCAAACTTCATTTTTACTGATGAGCTACTTACTGCACGGTAGTAAGTAGCTGAGTCTGAAATGTGCAAATTTGAGATCTTCAAGTGATTTTTACTTTTTCCAGTATCCAGTGTGAAGCGTGAATCGTTCTTGAATTCACCATTAAATTCTGGATTATCATCATAGGGATAGAAGGTAGAGATCAGCCTTGGTTTCTGTCCCAGAGGTTGCTTATACCAGTAAAGAGAAGCTGAATCTTCAACTTCATGGAAACATTTCAAAGTCACTTCGTCTCTGACATTTGCTGATATAAAAGTTCTCTCTTGACGAATTGACAGTGTCTGATCTGTCATCTGAGCTGCAGTGACATGAAACACACAAAAACACAATTAATTCAACTGAATTAAGCATAATTATGTTGAACATGCTATAAATTAAAAGATACACACGAGAGCCACAATAACACAACTCACCCATTTTCCCCAAGAACAAATACGTCAGATAGAAGACAAACTTTGCAGATGCCATCGCGTTTGAATCGTCAAGCTGAATGACAGGATACTGACAGTTTCTCTGCTCTCCACAGACAAGACTGTCTTTGATTGGTCAGCCTGAAATGACACCATCACCCATATAGGAAACATGATCACGTGCTCACTGACATTTATAGTAACAAGTTTGGTTTAAGAAGATTCACCATGTGAGAGACATATAATGATACACCATCATGAAAAGTTCATCCACCTTCAGTGTAACAGACTGGCAAAACCAGTCACACAAAAATAATACTTATTTTAAAGGAATGTTTAATGAGATTTGACCAAACATGAGGTCTAAATATAGAGTGTAAACACCTCCCCACACTACTGAAAACCACAATGTACACCACACTGACAGAGATACAATTCAACAGTCTGCTGCCAGGCTAGCAGGTGTTTGAGGCTGTGCTTTGAGCTACATGCTAACGTCAGCATGCTAACATTATGATGAGTTAACAAGGCCATTAAGCTGGTCATGACAGAGAAACTTGAATTGAGAAAGTGTGCAGCTTTGTTTTTCTGTTTAACAGGTAAAATAGGTGTCAGAATATTTCCTTTCTTGACATTTTTTGAGTTTGATTTTATTTTTTAGACTAAATAAGCTAAGAGAGCTTGTGGAATGCAGCAAACTCACAACTAGTACACATCTCCAAGCTGAAACTTCAGGGGGAGAGCTTAGCTATTGGACTATCCCCTCCTGAGTAGTATTACAGGACAGGCCAAGGCTAGCTGATTAGCATGCTAACTTATGTAGATATTTACTTCACTTTCTGTTGATTAGGGCCCGAACACTGACCTCAGTGTGAGGATCTTATTGAAATTGCTGCAATTATTATTATTCCTTGAAATAAATCACATGAGGGGGTTAAATGTGCTTGAAAACTCTGATATGGGTGTTACACTTAGCACTCCCACGTCTTACGTATGGGAGTGGCAAAATGACTCGACCACACCCCTTAAAGAGCAGCCATTTTGAATTTAGTGATACATTTTTGTGACTTCCAGACTTTGCAAAACTCCTTCAGGATTAATCTGATTGACTTCATAATTGGTGTGGGCAATCCTTTACTGTGAAAAGTTATTAAACTATGGAGATTCTGTGTAACAGTGTGTCCCTGGTGTGGTGTCATGTTTTGATGTTTCGTCATGACACAGGAAATTGTAATTTGAGTATACATGATCAAACTGACCCAAACCTCATGTTTGATAAAAGTCCCGGCCTGAAGACACATACATGACAACATTCAGTCATAGTTCTCACAACCTTGATGATGCTGAACTGTTAAGACTGTGAGCTTTCATCAAATGGCTTTGCTTTTCTGATACACACTCAAAAATGATAAAGCCAGAGGGACTGCTGCCACGGAGTGAACACGCACACATTTTGTCTCAAGAGCAAAGAGTCCATGAATACATTATCTTTATTTGATCACAAATGACATAGAATAGACATACAAAAGGACATACATGATTTGGTTTGGTTGAACATAATCCTCAAATTACAGACATTTTTGCATCCATTTTTTTAAACTCTTGCTTTCTACAATATCTGCTCATGAAAACTTTGGTGTCTTTTGAGAGAAGAGATCATTGCATGCAAACAAACAAAACCAACTATGGTTAAAACCTGTGTAGGGTTGGCCAACTAATTCACCTGGAAAAATTTAAAGTTAAGCTTGAAAAGAGGCCAGTGTTACTTGCAGATCTGTGACAAGATGTGACCTCCGGTTTTGTGCATGAAAGTCCAGTGCATGTGACTAGGCATGGGCCGGTATGAGATTCTGACGGTATGATAACCTTAGGCAAAAATATCATGGTTTCACGGTTTCACGGTATTATAATTACAGCTCTAAAATGTGTATTTTGAACGTCTGTATTTTTTTTTAAAAAGGAAAAAACTGGATGCCCTGTTGCTGCCAGAGCTGCTGCTGTCCTAAAAAGAAAAAATAAGACATACATGTGAATTTAAGCTAAACTTGTAATGATACAGCAGGTTATACAAGCTAATCTTAATTGTAGCATTAAAGTAAAACAAAACATTACACATGTGCTTCTCTCTTCTTCACGTCATGTTAGAGAGGAAACTAGCTGGTGTTATCCATCTTAGCAATAACGATTGATGAAAGAAAAAAGTTATGGATAGCTTTTCTTTTTTTACTGAGGCGGATATGTTAACTAGCATGCTAAGATAAATCCTTAGCATGCTAGTTACCATATCTGCCTCAGTAAAAAAAAAAAAGTTACTAAAAGATAGAGATGAAGAAAAGATAAGATATGGTAGTTACCATATCTGCCTCGGTAACAAGCTCATTTCACTAATGTCTGACGCTAATACGCTCGTTCATTTCAGGACAGCATTAACTTTACCTTGAATTTAGCATACAGCGATGGGTGGTGCTCCCATAGATGCGCTATCATATTAGATGTATTGCCTCCTCGGGCTACCACTGTCCTCAAGCACGTTTTACACATCGGTTCTGGGGGCTCGCCTCCTTCTGCCATCATACAGCCTGCAGAGCCTGCTTGTCACTCACAACAAACGCAGGTGCGCAGGGGGGCGGCCGCTTTATGCTGCAGCTGCACACGGCATGAGGGACCTCTACTTTCTCCCTGACGAGACATCACATTAAAAAAAAAAAAATGCTCATACCGCAGGAACGGTATGACGGAAAATTTTAGTGGTTTTGAAACCTTGACTTTTTCATACCGTGGTATACCTTGAAACCGGTAACCGGCCCATGCCTACACGTGACTATCCACCAATTACTGACCACCCTGACTCTCACACCTTGCTAAGCACACACAGTTCTTGCATTGGTACTGAATGTTGGTACAGAACGTAAATCATGAGGTACATCACCATTAATGTTAACATGATTCCTAGAAATACTGGATTGCATTTTTGACTGCAGACCACAAGGAAGATACACAAATCTAATTTTATTGAAAAAGTGGAGCTGTAATATGTCCAGTTCTACTGTCTCACACTGGAGTACACACATTCATCCTTGGTGTTGTTCCTCTGTCTTCTTGGTCTGTTGGGCAGTTGAACACTTACAGCAGCATAATGGAGGTTGTCTGCATCTCTGTGACCCTGCTAACAAAATATGTCAAAGTAGATTATGATATCAATCCTGACAGAAATTTGAAATAGTATCCATAAAACATTTGGTTGGTGTGTAATCAAAACATAGTTTAATATTAATAATTTGATCATTAAGATAAATTTACCTCTGAATTTGCTGTGGACGGAGTCGATAATCTTGCTTGACACTCTGGTTGTGAAACACAGAAATTGTTCTTTTATTCAAAAGGTATGTTTAGTGAACACAAGATGTCAGATACAAATTAGAGATGGGAAGTACAAGTCTTTTTACTGGAACAAGTCTGTACAAGTCACTCACTAAAAAGAATCAGTTTTTCAAGTCACTTGTGTCACCAAGTCAGACACTTAGAGTACACACCGGCCCCGGCACCCAGAGATTCAGCTTGAATAGGATAAAATAATTTAATCGTGCAGCTCTTCTAGACTTTCCAAATGTTTGGATTGGTCAAATTCTAATGTTGAAATGGGTCATTTAACTGGGGTTCTGATGCTCATTCAGGCGGTTACTGACTGTGGCATGTAAGTTGTGGCTAAGTGAGTGATTCATGCAGGGTGAGAAAGACCCTCAGCTCAGGGAAGTGGGCTCTGGGCTGAGAGAGCAGTGCTGAGTTAAAACAAGTCCCAAAATGTTGCTTTTCTCAAAGGGTTGATTCAGACAGTAATTGATTTGACACAGTTCCATAAGTAATAGTCAGTAAAAAAGTTTGTGGAGTCGAGGACTTCACTAAAAAGAATCTCAAGTTTCAAACAACTGATTCATTATCTCGTACATCACTAGAACAAATAGCAGCAGTTACCTGTACATTGGCTGCTGTTTCTCTTGATCATCCTGCACATGAAGAAAGCCAGTAAAACAACCAGGATGGTGGTGAATGTCAAAGCTCCACTCAAGAAATACACCAAGACAAGAGAGTCTGTCTCATACACAGAGAGGCAGAAAACAGAACTTTCAGCTTTTATCTCTGCATTCATACAAAGTTTAATTGGAAAGTAGCCATAAATAATTATTCAACAAATCAGACAAACTCAGCTAGAAAGTTACTCACGGTCAAAGTCCAGCTTGGTCCCGTTTCCAAACAGTATGTGTCCACATGAGGCAACAGCACAGTAGTAGGTCCCAGCATGAGAAAGATCCAGGTTCTGCATTTGCAAGTTGTAGACACAGGTGTGTGTTTGTGTGTCAGGTTTCCTCTCACACTGATAATTTCTGCCTCCATGGGTGTAAATGAGTCCTGGTTGAGATTCTTCAGAGTTTTTGAACCAGTAAACACTGTGTTCTCCATCACAGGTCCCAGTTTGTACTGTACAGTTCAGAGTCACAGAGTTTCCTGGCTGGACGCTCTCAGATTCTGACTGATGGACCAAAGCTGGGACGTTCAAACCTGAACTCTTTACACTGACAAAAGTGCCCTCTACAAAATCCAGACGACAGACAAATGTAGAGCCCTTGGCGCAGTAGTAAGTAGCTGTGTCTGAAATTGCCAAATCAAAGATTTTCAAGAGATTTGTCCTGTTTTCAATACCTAGTGTGAAGCGTGGATTATTCTTGAATTCATTATAAAAAGTAGTTTTTGCATCATACTCAAAAACGGTAGAGATCAGTCTTGGTTTCTGTCCCAGAGGTTGCTTGTACCAGTAAAGCCATGCTGATTCATCGCCTTCATAGAAACATCGCAAAGTCACATTGTCTCCAACATTAGCTGATACAAAATGTCTCTCTTGACGAACAGAGGAAGATTTCAGATTTGTCATCTCAGCTAAAGTGAAATGAGAGACAAAACAAACACACAGTTAAATCAAACAGAATGATCATAATTATTGCATTAAAGATACTAGAATCTTTTCCATGAAGGGTTGCTACAAACTAAAAGATAAATACTGGAGCCACAAAAACACAACTCACCCACTTTCCCCAAGAACAAACAAGTCAGATAGAAGACAAAGTTTGGAGATGTCATTGTGTCCAGATTCTTGTGTTGAATGAAAAGATCCTCGATACTTTCTTCACTCTTGAGAGACAAGAGTGCGTTTGATTGGCCAGTCTGATGTGACACTGTATATCCTTCTGAGGAAACAAGATCACATGTTCACTGCCATTTATAGTATCAAGTTTGGTTTCAGAACACATTCACATGGTGAGAGATGTATGAATTAAAAATGGCTCCTCCTCTGGGGCGGATGTTAAGCTCAGTTGATAGAGCGTCCGCCCCATGTATGCAGGCTGTTAGTCCTCTGCAGTGGCCACTGGTTCGACTCTGGCCGGCCCTTTACTGCATGTCATCCCCTCTCTCTCTTCACCCCCTTTCCTGTCTATCTTCAGCTGTCCTATAAATAAAGGCACAAAAGCCCAAAACTATAACTTTAATAAATAAAAAATAAAAATGGCTCCTCCTCCAATTCAGAGAAAATAAAAATATAGACAGTATATTAATGCACAAAGTCTAATTATGTTCAACATTTGTAAAGGATGGACTGTTGTGTTCAGCAGATGCAGCAAAATGCAGGTATGATAATTTACCAAGCTGTCAAGGAAAGCATCAGTCATGAATATTCATAAAACTGAAAAAAAAGTTTAACCCATGTTGATGCATCTGCATGAAGTAGTGACTCTAAATGACTCTTAACATCCTGATTCACATTCAGCCCGAACACTAGAACCACCAACATTAAAATACCCCCTAAAACCACCACAGGGTCATTTTTACTCCCTGATGAGCAACAGTGTCTGAGATCGAAAAAGGGCTCATTTATTGAAGTTGTTAGCCTTCAATAATAAGTATGATTTGAGAGAATAACTGTTTAGAATTCAGCTTATTAAGTTTATCATCAATGTTGGGATTAACGCGTTACAAAAGTAACGCAATTACAGTAATATATTGCTATTTGCTGTAACGCAGTAATATAACACATTACTAATAACATTTCTGTAATATTATACCAGTTACAATCTAAGTAACGTGCGTTACAATCCATCTTAACCCAATTAGGTTTTGGTTTTTAAGAATTCAACACCGCGAGACGTCCCCACAACAGAAAAAAAAATCTACGAGTAAGAGTCATTTCCTGTCGCTGGAATTCACCACAGGAAATGAATGACTTACAGACATGGATTCTACATTTGCAAGACGGACATACTCCCATTATTTTCAGTTCATCAGAGAAAAGGACAAGAACATAATAGTCAAGTGCAATCTGTGTGCGACACCGAGAGAACTCTATGCTTCAAAAAATAGCACTAGTAATGCTAACACTAAGCTAAGAGAGAGAGAGATGCACCTGCAGATAAGAGAAAGAAAACCGAGGACAAGCCTACGGGAAAGACAAAGCAACAAAAGTTACGTTTCTCTTGGTCTGCCATGCTCCATGAAGCCAGAGTAGTGACTGGTGGCAGAGTATATTGTGGAAGACATGCACCCCCTATCAACAGTAGAGTCGCTGGCGTTAAGAGATTTTGTCAACAAAATCCTCATATGTCAATGATGAGGTAAGCTAACGTCGTCATAGAGAGTGGGCCATGCGGCCAGCAACCTAAACGGCGAGTCCACATGCTGTTCACTGCACGAAAAGAGGGATTTGTGTCACTGTGGACGGCAGTGAACGTCCGAGAAATTGCCTAACTTTCGGACGCACATGGGCGCTTGTGACGCCGAGAAACTTTAGGTTTGTGGATTGACAAAATTGTCGCAAACGAATCGGACTCGCGGCGAGCTCTCACAGCGGGGTGCTAATGGCCCAGCGATTAGCATATGAAAAGCAGTGAGAGCCTGCCTGGACCTCTCACTGGCCTCGCTGGTATTGGACGAAAAAGGCACGTGATTACATGTAAATGCTCCTGTACTGTCCGTAAAGCTGACCGCCCATTGGCCCATTAGGTTAATATATGCATACTTTATATGGCCATATCATTGTGCAATTATGATTATGATTACTAATATTCCTGGGATGTTCGTTTACTTTGTATATTCACGTCATTCTTATAAGCTGCACTATGACTAGGCTACTCCATGAATGACGTGAATTTATTGAGGAAATGAAAATGGAAACGATTTTTTTTTTTAAAAAGCGCTTTTAATGCCACACCACACAATGTACATAGTTTACATTGTAATAAGAACCATGTTGATAATAAAGAATTGAAAACTATAGCCTATACACACAATAACACACACTGCTGTACAATATACACAATAAGCCTATAAACGCCGCCGTTTGGAATCCGCATTCTTCGCATCAGACTCCGGTCCCTGCAGGGTCTGTGGGAGCTCTCAGACGTCCTCATCCTGGATCAGAAGCTGGCTTCCGGGAGCTGTTGGAATGACCAATAAATAATCAGCATATTGACAACTTATCTATAAAGTAGCAAAAGTCATATTGACAACGTATAGGTTAATCTCACTCTCTTTCAATCTTCTGTGGTGAGACTGTGCGTATTTAGGGTTGGCTTCCAGACGCGCCTGTAGCACAGCACACAGGTCCGTCAGCTCCTGGCTGCGTGAAGGCGGTGGTCTTACAATCCACGCAGCTACACCATCGACATAGCTGTCATCCTCGTCAGACATGAGGTCAACGGTAGCCCCCTTGAAAACGGCGTCTTCCCCATCCTGCAGGACGCTACGTCTCGCTTCCAGGAGCTGTAGGACGAGCAATAGTAATCAATACATCGCACTGCATATTGGCACAACGAATCCATTCGCGAACACATTGACCTGACCACAATCTTGGCGATGCTTACCCTCTTCCTCCTCGAGCGACTTTTAGCTGATTGCCTTGCCGCCTCCGCCTTCAATGA
>JAJHUR010103835.1:0-40954 GCA_027495735.1 Lutjanus campechanus
ATTTATTAGTATTTCTTGGGTTTCTTTCAGAATTTGATATATTTTCACCTTTCAATTGCTACATATTTTGGGCATGTATATATATAAGGCCTGAGGCAATAATGTAGCGCCCACGGCTGGCATTTAATTCGGATTGATTATGTTTGTCGGACCCTGATGAAGACGTAGATTCAATATGCGTTTGTCTATTTGTTTGCCTTTACTTGAAGAATAAATTTATGGTGCAATTTCATCAGAAGACAGAGTGCCTTAGTGTTTTTTCCCCGTGTTTACCTACATAACTCAAGTAAGACAAGCTGGATTTCATCTTTTTACCTTTTACCTGCTTCACTAAAGAGCTCCTGTCAGACAAGCCATCCGAGCCATGCAGCACTTCCTTCTCTCATTATGGACTAACGTAAGACTGTGAGCATAGAGTCAGTCATCTGACATGACCTTTGAGCTAAGAAACAATTCATTTGTTAGAATACTCAACATATTTTTTCAATGCTAATGACAAAATAAGTGATTGTAACTGTTGAATATTTCAAACTACCTAACGTTAACCTCTGCTGTCTACAAATACCTGTCTTCTCAGACCTCCCCGTTCGTCTTTTGCTACATATACATGTCTGGATTGTCTACTGAGCTGGTGATGTCGATGCTGCGTTCATGCCATATGAGACGGACGGTCCATGTTTCAACCTGTAAACATTTACGTAATCAGACAAATCAAGATGGTTGTATGATTATAGAGTTGGTCATGTGAGGGTTTAAGTGCTTTGTGTGTTGACATAGCGTTACATTCAGCAGGAGATGTGAGGCGGGACGGGAGGATGCCATCCTTCTTGTGTAGAAATGACTGAAATGCATCCACCTTGTGAACCTGCCATCCTCCTCTTTCCATCCCCTCGTAGCAGAGAGAGTGCAGGGTCAGAGGGGTTATTCGGTTGAATACGTTTAACCTGCTTGACTCACTGATAATTATCTAACTGAGGTTTGTGCAGATTAGAATCTATGTCTCCGACCATGGCTCTGAAATATCAGCAGCCTAAATGTGCTGTGTACTGATGAATACATGGCGCTGTCCATGGTGCTGAAGTAGTAGACAGATTTGTAATTTTGCCATTTTCTCTTAGTCCTGCCCTTCTGTCAGTTTCATTGTGGATCTTTGATATTTATGAAACGATATACTACACCATATTGCAGCCTGTATACTTACAGTGTCACATTAATGATCAAAGTGACAAGTAGCAAGTTGTAGTCATGGAAGAATGAGGGGATCAGAGACACGCTGCTGCCTGCAGTATTCTTATAATATTTCTATGATCATTCAGTAGCACATGTGCTGCTGGAAATACATCCTGGAGTCGTGGGGTTTAGTGTTAGCTAACCCCGACCCTCCCACTGGACCATCCCATCAGTTAACCCATCATTAACATATCACCTCCTAAATATATGTCAGCTCACTGGAGTTCAGGTTCATTTTCTTTGCTTGGCAATGGAAGCATTTAGAGCAGTGATTCCCAACCTTTTTTCCTTAGAGTCTCCCAACTTATATCTAAGGAAAGCTGAGCACCCCCAGGCTGAATGCGTGCTTGAAACTGCTTGAATTTGTAATTCTTTCATAATAAATTACTGCCTGACTGAATTAGTTAGTTAACTTTTTAGATAAAGAAATAAAATAAGTCAGATATTTGCTGAGGCAGATTGTACAGGACGTTAATTTTTTTTTATCATTAATGGATTAATTACCAAATAAGCATTTAACCAATTAAACATGTATTAATTAATTATTAATTGAAAGTCTAGAAATGGCATTAATTGTGCCTCATTTGACATTGTTTTGTCTGGCAGAGCCACTCACTGGTTAAGAAAAACTTAAAATTAAATGTAAAATAAGAAAAAAGGAAAAAAAATGAAATGAAAAGAAAAAAATGAAAATGAGAAAAAAAAAACACGTTTTATATCTTATTAATTATTAATGATTAATTGATTGTTAGCATTTTCAACTATCAGTTAAGGAAAATTCACAAAATTTGCAGCCCTAACAGGAAGTCAAGTCTACTTACAGACAGGTGACACATTCTGAAACGTGAAACTTTGTCGTGTTTTCCTTTAATTCATCTCTCAACTGTAGAATTTGATCACAAAACATAACTTTTGTTGATAATAGCACAATAACATGTTATTAATCTGATGTGATGAAGAGGTGAAATAACCATTTTTTAAAATATAAATATGTCATTTATTACAGCTGAAAGGTGCTGGAAAAGATCGAACGTGCTTGAAAAGTGCTTGAATTTGACTTTGGAAAAGATGAACAAACCCTGAAATTTTGAAGGACCTCAGAGCAGACAAAGTCTTGAGGACTCCCCATCATTTCTGCCGCCCTCCTAAGAGGGGCCTGGACCCCAAGTTGGGAACCAGTGATCTAGAGCATATTGTGGCCCAATCTCTGAACCCATCATCTGAAGAAGATTTTGCCTCTGGTGGCGATGACTTCCGGTGTTGCTAGCAGGTATCTGGGCCAGGTCTTCTTCTTCCGTGCACCCGTCATTACTTACAGTCCAGTTAGCAACTTGAGACACAAGCATGGACAACAAACAACATGTCGGCTCATCATTATAAACAGAAATCTGCATATGAATGCAAATTATTTAAAAAAGACTAATAAAAAGCTAAAGTGTTGTCAGATGATAGCTGATGGGTCCTGCCTCTTTGAGTCTCCACACCACAGACCTGTATGCAACCAAAGCCAGCTCAAATGTGATTGGTCAATACTACTCAAACTACAAATGGACACCACAACTACTCAGATACTCAAGTCTTATTCCTTGCCTACAGATTGTGCATTAATATACAGATATCTGTTTAGAGAGATTAGTTGTGGTCTGTTAGTAGCTGGTGCCCATAAAGCTTAGTGGTAATAAGATCTCTGAGATATAACAACAAAAGATTTCCCCAAATTTTACCAACACCGACTGAGCTCTGACAGTATCCTTATCTAGATATTTTGATATTTGAACTGAGAAGCTCCAGTTTCACTTCAGTTCCATATTACTTTAAAGTTCATGTCACTACACTATGAAAATTAATTCATAACTCACTTTAATTATAATCCATCCCAGTGAATCATGTTTTCTTTTATTGTTGTCAGTTATATGACAGTTAACATGGTCGCACAGTTGTAAGTGACTGGCTGACGGGTTGATCTGAAGGTCTGCACTGCATTACCCCATCAACGACACAAAGTTTCCATAATGGCTGCCTGGAGGGTTTGAAAATAAATCTGAAGCTGTAAATCTGCTTTTGAAAGTGTTGTGTTTGTAATAAGAGGTAAAAATAATCTATACTATATGGTAAATCACAATTATGAGATAAACGTCAAAATCATGAGATAAAAAGTCATAATTATGAAATAAAAAGTTACAATTATGAGAAAATTCCAAGACACCTGGAACCCTTTTTGGAATATGTCGACTTCTTGTACATCTCACCAGACTCAGAAGAGGATTGAACAACCACCCAAATTGTTTTTCTCCTAATTCTAATAATATTTTCTCCTAATAATTTCTCCTGATATCCCTTCCTGTTTCTGACTTTAAAAAAAAACTGCATTTTCTCTTTGTTTTTATCTTTATGTCATCTCATGACCTGAGTTGGGTGAGGGTGTGGGATGGGGAGGCCAGGGGATGAGGGTTTGGTGTTGTTCAGAAAATGCCCCTGAATTATGAGATAAACAAGTCATAATTTTGACATAAAATAAGTCATAATTATTTAAGGAAAAAAAAAAATCATAATTATAAAGAGATTTTAAAAAGTTGAAATGATAAAGTAAAGAGTCACAATTATGAGATAAAAAAGATTGAAACTATGAGATATGTCTTTATTATGAATTAATCTTAATTTCAACTAGTTTATCTCATAATTCTGATTTTTTGTCATATAATTATGACTTATTTTAAGTCAGAATTATGACTTACCATGTAGATATATATTTTTTCACTTGTGAAAACAGGCTTCCATATGTGTGTGACCCCGTAGAAACAGAACACGTTCCAAAAGAACAAACCTTGTTACTCTGCTGGCGATCATGGCAGGACTCCTGGCATTCAGTTGTCTGCACGAAAATAATGTATCAGAAACTGGACAAGGAACAGGACAACAATAGATGTCACAACACAGCCAGAGGCACTCGACAGAGAGCTCCCCAAACACATCTGAAGCATTAATAAATTTTTATTTCAGGTAAAACAACATTAAACAACATTTACAGAAGGACATTACATCTTCCATAATAACATTACATACAGGTCGTAACAAATAATGCAACAGCTATTCTACTGTATACTATATTGTTTCACTTGATGAAGTGACTGACGACACTTCTGTTTTCCAAACCACTTGTGAAAATGATGTATTTTCAGTGCAGCATACAAAAAGAAAAATAAAACGCGAGAGAAGCTTTGTCGAAAAAAGTTGCAAACACAGATTCATTGTTCAACACAGCGAGGATGCACAATGGATCCAACCTATATGTTTTTCCTACCAATAACCACTTCTGTCCACATGATAAAGAATGCCAAAAATAGATGCCTTATATTTATATTCATCATATATGTATTCTCATATATGATTTCTCTTTGATAGCATTAAGGGGACATTTGCAACCCTGTTTACAGACATAGTGGAAGCATCACTATTTCACTTCATCCAAGGCGTGTCACCACCTTATTTCCACCTTTGACATCTCTAGGGATATTATTTCTCCTGTCACAGTGCTAAATGTGCAATTCCACCTTCCTTCTCTGGACTTTATTTGAAATATATGAAGAACATTCAAGTTTGAGCAGAGCGCCTTCAGGAGCTCTGCCCACACAGGACTCAAAAATATAAGTTTTTGTACAAGACTGCAGGCTGCCAAAGCTCCACACGAGTAAGAGTGTCGAGGGGGGAAAAAACGAAGCGATGTGTGCCACACCAGAAGTGTGCACAAGGAGAAACATCCCAAAAATAATTATTCAGCTGCTAATACTGCCTGCAATCCCTTAAAGCCACATGAGGCTGGGCAATCTTAGCACAGCTCGATGGTATTAACCCTCTTCTGTCACGCCGCTTTACTGGCATTACCCACCCCCTCTCCTCCCCTTTTTTCCGCCGCACAATCACAGCCCGGGGATGACACTGAAAAGCCGCGAGATAACTTCAAGTACAGCATTTCTACCAGCTCTCCTCAATCTGTGGTAAAGATTCAAAACCAGGGACGATATTTACATTTGTAAGAAGGGCTGGTTTGCTTTCCGTCAGGCAAAGCAAGGTTATATATATATATTTATATATTTGTCATTAAGGGCAAAGCAAGTGCATAAAAGTGACCATACAGGCTGGAATGTAGGGCAAACTGATTTTTCTTTAAAGTGCATTTTCAAAACGCTATCGGGGAGAGTCTAGCCCATAATTATTTATTTTGCCTCCGAGCCACTACCGTCTATGGTTGGAAGAAGCTGGACTGGAACATGATAAGATGTCTAAGCGCTTTATTCCCTCTGTTCATTGCTTTTCCTCCTGTGAAGGACAGGTTCAGATATTTTCAAGTCTACCTTAACTCAATAGCCTATGTGCATGTATGTCACATGTATCTTGAAAGAGTTATGGATTGTTATAATCATCCCTTCTCTCTATAATGGTTGTGAAGTGATTGGGGACAACATTGACAGCACTTGTTTTGTGCAAAATGCATTCCAAAATTCAGTCAAAAATAATATTCAGCAGCCTGGATCACATTTTCCACCCAATTGCAGTCAATTTCCAGATAACTGGCACAAGAAAATGTACAGCAGAGGATACTTGTGTATCTATTGTCAGTTGACAGCAGGGTGAACTGGCTGCGACAGGGCTAGGCATTGTCTTTTAGTATTAAGTGGGTATTTTGGGAAGTTGTAGTCTTTTTTTAAAATATGAAAATCTGTCTGTTTTCTGAGTCAGGCCGGATCATTTGATCATATATTGCATTTGATTTGGCTAACTTGTCCTCACTTTACTCACTTCACTGTGTCCTGCCCAGCTTTTCTTGATCAGGCAATTAGTCGATCAAAAGACCTGAGGACAGAAAAAACTAAACTAAGCTGTCTGAATTCAAGTTTATGCCCACATCAATTTCTAAATAAACAGCACAAGAAAATGTACAGTACCAAATACTTCTGTATCTCTTGCCAGTCAGCAGCAAGATGAACAGGCTATGACAGGGCTAGGATATCAAGTGGGCATTTTAGGGAGTTACAGTACATGAAATTCTGTCTCTGTTTACTGAGACAGGGAAGAGGGATACCTTTGGTAATATATTGCACTTGGTTTGGCTAACTCAGCCTTTACTTAACTCACTTAACTGCGTCCTGCCCAGCCAATCATTAACAAGTGTATCTAAAGCCTGATTAAGTGGTTTATGACCACCAGAGGACAGAAAAGATGAATTTACCATTCTGAATCCAAGTTTCTGCCTCGAGTGTAATCCATTTCTAGATAATCGGCACAAGAAAATGCACAGAATGTACTTCTCTATCTCCTGCCAGTTGCCAGCAAACAACTGCCAGCTTGTCCAGCAACAGCACAATATGGCCATATCACATCCCAGCCACGTCCGTTATTGCTTGTAATTTAAGCTCTACTTTGGTCCACCAGCTCTTGAGAAAAAGACCTGTCAATAAACTTACATGCGACTGCCTTGATGAAGATAACAGCTTGATTCGGCAGACTGCTGAAGCCTCATATTAGCTTCAGCTGAACTTTGGATTGCGTTTTGACACCATGTCTGTCCATACTGTGACAGTAACACGTCATGGCTGTAATGGAGAAGAGGGAGCATTACATTAAGATAGACATGAAAAATTCCAAACCTATCCTTGAAGTGACAGACTGCACAGCAAATACCAGCTGGAAGGGGGCATGGAGGGGCTGCAGGTTTATACTGTACTGTAGCTGAGAGGACTAGATGGGTGCGGGAAGTTTATCCTAGCAGGCAAGACATCTATATTATAAATGTGTGTGTCATGTGTGTATGTGTGTGTGTGAATGTGTTTAAGAGGCAGTGAAGTGACATGACAAGTATCCAGAGTTTCCAATTGTCCATGGCGTCACATTTGCAGCCTCATCTCTTCAGCTAATCAACAGTGCAGGGCCAATATTATTGTTTCAGTCGATCTCAAACTGATCAAGATTGAAAAGGAAGCCATTGTATTGATAGTACTTCACAATTTTCACCATACATCTAAGCTGTAATATTCAGATATTTTCACACAAAACAGAAAGACCAAAAAAACAAAAAAAAAAAACTGTATAAACATCTTTGCAGATGATACTACGTTATACAGCTGACCTCCTCATGGGGTCGTAAAAAGTTCCAAAACATTTAGAACATGTAGGATGTTGAGGGGCACACATATAAGAGCACGTGTTGGTGGTGAAGGGACTGATCAAAGTTAATCACCACCTACAGTACACATACTGTACACACACACTACCACACACCACTGCAAAGCACTCATCCCTACACTTGCTTAATTTGTCATGTAAGAAAAACTCCAAATCAATCAAACTGAACAAAAAGTTACAGTTATTAACAGAGATTATCTGTTTCTGTTAGAATATTGCAGATCTTGTGATGCTATCAGATAAAGTGAAAGGGAGGATTGTCGTGGGCCGGATCAAACAATAGGCCACACAGCCTATTGCCTTGGTGTTTCACTTTTTGTACATTAGCTCATATGCATGGATGGAAGCACCAATGCTTAGCTATTGCCCATGATTTATACACTCACACACACTAGCACGCACACACCTCTCTGTCAGACACACACTTACAGCTGTTGTCAACTACAGTATTGCGTCTATGTTCTTACGCACACTGGTTGGTGCTGTCCCTGTTGTCTTATGTGTGCACCGTCAACATCTCCAGCAGAGATCATTTATGTTAGAGAGGCTTTTCAGTTGCAACACCAAACTCGTATAAAGCAGGTCTGGTTCCATCATGGAGGTCCATTTAGAAAAATGAAAGAAGAATCCTTTTTACTGGTATTTCTCTACAACCAGGGTCTTAGTTTAGCAGTTCTGGCCATCATTCTTAGAGATTATGATAACAAACTTTTATCTGCACAGTGCAAGATACTAGGAGTTCAGTATAATCATTAACAACATTGTGCTGCAAATATTTCAATCCATATATAAGCAGTGAAAACGCAAGCACATGTGAGCGTTATTAGTCAATGACTGTATTAGAAAAAACTGGATACCAGACTACAAGATGGCACCCAGCACATGTGCCAAAATGTCCTATCTCTGTTAGCGCTGAGTATCGGTACTCAATACTTTTAAGGTATTGACCAAAGTAACCCGGTATCAAGTGGTATCAACTTCTCCAGTGAAACAATACCTGCAATCAATTTGACTGTGACTGCCGCAGCAACTACAAACCATACAATCTCTGGTTTAATGAAGTTGGGCTTGGTGTTTTTGATGGATTTGGCAGTTTAGTGTGCCAATATTCCACCAAAGCATTCGAAAGTATGACTAGACAACACACCTGTGGTGTCTGATGCAGATAATTTAGGAATGCTTCCATTCACATGGTGAGTATCGAATGAAGAAGAAGACAAAAATGATCAAATGTACCAAAGTACTCTATCGGTATTGGTATCACTTTAAGGGTATTGGTACTAGTATTGTAATTTTTTAAATGATACTCAGCCTTAATCTCTGTGTATCTTCTATGTGAGCAAACGTCATATATCTGTGTGCGAAATGAAGATGATACCACAATAACAGGCTAAATGGATTCTCCTGGATTAACGACACACGAAACCTGCAGTCTGAAGTCCTCCGGCTGCTCTGCCTCAACTCTCAGTGATTTATTTTGTTGATGACTGATAACTACTGCTAACTGTAGCTGCCATTAGCTAGATAGCTCAGCTAAAGATATCTCTTTCATAATCATGCTCAAAGGGGAAAATAACCTTTGGACCACAGTGGATATGTTTTATTGCAGTACCTAAGTTGGCCACTGGGTGCAAGTGGCAAAATGGCTAAAGCTAAAATTCTCTGCAAGTCTCTGCAAACTTATGCAAAGCAAGCCGTGATGAAGAAGGTAAATCTTTGCACATTCATTGCACATGACCCCTTTGCACATTTGACGAGATGCAGCATGTTTCAGCCGTAAATTAAGGCCGTATGAACGTGTTGCTCAGCAATGCTACTTTTGAGTGAAATACTCTGGTAACTGATGGGAATGATGGTCAAAACTACCGAAATAAGGCCATGAAAAAAGCATTTCCTTTAAACTTCAACCCACCCAGGCTGGAAAATAAGGAGAGAAAGAGAAATATCTGACAAAGATCAAAATGTTAATTTACAGCTACTAACCTCTATTTCCTACCAACTACTACATGTGCGCTTAAGTGTTTAAATCAGGTTTTTTGATACCAAAATGGTGACAGTCACGTGACAAATACCACAGTTAGTCAGCACACAACAAATCAGTCACATGACATGAGTTCAACTTTTAAAGTAGATGCAAATTAACCACGTTTTACCTGCTGAGTCAGCAGACATGTTTTACTTTTAAAAGAACATCAGCTGTTCTCAGCTACCTAAGAATCGAGGACCTCCAATATGGCCGCCAGACGATGTGCTACACCACCTGAAAGCCCTCCTTTTTTTTCTTATTGTCGTCTGCGGCTCCGCAAATTAAACTTGAACCTGGTTAGAAAGAAATGAAACTTTTCAGGAGTCTTTTTTTTTTTTTTGAACTGACTGCATTGATTTTGTTTCATAGATTTAGTTTTGCATGTCTCCTGTGTGTGTCTGTTGAGTTATGTGTCTTGGCAAGAGCAGTATAGTGGTGAGAAGATGAAGCAATATTAAAATTGTCCATTATATAGTTTCTAGATGAGTATATCATACATACAAATATACATTCTTAAATAGGAGGCTAGTTACAAACACAAAACACAATATGTACCAATAGTAAAGTCCTTTTGTTTATACTGTGACAATGATATATGAGTTATTGGAACCTTATAAAAAGTAAACAAAATTTGCAAATGATAGCCTGAAATCTTAGGTACCGTTCATAATGCACACATGCATTCATATCTATTCTCAATGCTCGCTCTCTTCCTCATGCACACACCACACACACGCACACACACACACACACACGTACACCCACGCTCACACGTATTGTGAAGGTAATAAATAAAGAGAACTGGGGCTCTTTCATTCGTCTGGATCCTCCGTCTCAGCATCTCTGTCTTCATCTTTTTTAACAACAGCCACCTGAAACACAGACAAAGAGACAGAACACACATCTGTCAGTGCCACAGGCCGGATAATTGACATTGTAAAAAAAAATAATAAAGCAATTACATCTCAGCTTCTTTTATGTTTCCTTGCAGCTTGAAGTCAACAGTTAGTCGCTGCAGTAATGAGCATAAGTTCATTAAATGTGCTGTCAGTGTGAGAAGGTAAAACAACGAGTGCTTGTTAAATTGAGCAAATGATCAACTGTCCCATTTACTTTTCTTTAGTGAAGAGATTTTCAGTTTTGTTCGTGAGTCACAAAATTATTTGATGATGTACTGAAACATTAGAGGATTATACTGCAGGAGGGGTTGAGCTGGACTCTCTGGAGGCAGTGAAGGAGAAGGATGTTGTCCAGGTTGCTTAACATCATGAACGGCTTCTCCCAGCCAAAGACTTAAAACCCCAAGATGTTCCACCAAGAGGTACAGGAAATCATTCCTGCCGGCGGCCATCAAACAGTATAACTCATCCCCGGGAGGCTGCTGAGGTCTTACTGGACTTGCTCACTGGACTTTCCGTAACTTCTGGCACAATGCACACCTTTACTTGCATGCATTCGCCATCATATGACTCAAGAATGTTCTCATCTCGAGACAATGTTTCTGTTAACTTGTTTGCCTCAGACTCATCTTGATCTTGGTCACCGGTCTCTCTCATGGCTCTCTTGGGTTGCGACCAAGACCACTTTAAAGGAATAGTTGAACAGTCTGGTAATTGGGAGTTGTGGACTTGAATCACACAACTTGAACTTCAGTCACAAAGTTGACATTGGACTAAACTTGACAAAATAAAAAAAGACCGGCAACTCCACTTGGACTTAAACACCAATGATTCATGACTTCAACTGAACTTAAGCCCTTTCGCTTGAAAATATTGGATACCTTGCCACCAGTGGTTTTCAAACTTTTTGTGCCCAAGGCACACCGAGGGCAACCCAGAATCTCAAGGCACACCTGTATTCATATCCATGCAAAATAGCCTCTATAACCAACCTATTCAACGGAGGCAAGAGTGGCTTAATAGCAATCAGAGTGCAGGTGGAAAAAAAATCTAAGTGTCAGTCAATCATTTCCCACCAACCAGCAACTGCCAAAACAGCGAAAACTGGGGTTCACTGTGACGGAAGGTTTTTAATGGAATCTTTTTAAGGGTGTAGAATTTGTCTCTATGTCGGAAAATGAGTGTGTACGAAGTGCTGATTTTACTTTTTGTATAGATGTATGTTGCAATAATAATATATGATTGTCACAAAATCCAAAGGCCTCTGGACTTACCTCACAGAACACCACTGTGCCTCAACACACCATTTGGAAACCACTGCCTTACACCAATCCCAAAGATTATAAGTATGTTGTTTAAAAATTGTGCCACAAATCAATTAATCTCCCAAACCAGCTAACATTAAAACTATCCATTCCCAGCAAGTCGACACTTTATTCCTCAGATCCACTTTGTTTGAACTAATCTTGACCTGGGACTTGACTTGAGACTTACTTGCGACGTGCAAAACAATGACTTGGTCCCACCTCTGTGGGTATCTGCTCACTTGCTTTCTTTCTGAATGTTAGATGAGAGGATTGATATCTAAATATGGACCTTGGAGCCAGGAGATGATTAGCCTAGCTTAACATGAACACTGGAGGGTGGAGGAACCAGCTGTCGGCCGTCTCCAATGTGAAAACATTCGGCTATCAACAATCATTTGAAGTCAATGTCAAACTAACAAGCATAACACTTCCACAGCATGATATCTTAGAAAGTACCATTACAACATTTTGGAAAATATTTTAAGGGTCAGCCGAGGGAAAAGGAAGAACACTGAGGAAATGAAGACAAAGACAGAATGGTGGAGTGAAGGGGGGTGAAGAGGAGGAGGAAGTGGAAGATGACCAAGAGGGAGTAGAGGATGAAGAGGAGGAGAAAGAGGGAGTAAGAGATGAAAGGGAAGGACAAGAGGATGCTGAGCAAGAGGGAGTAGAGGATAGGGAGGTGGAGAGAGTACAAGAGAAAGAGGAGGAGAGGATGAAGAGGAAGAGGGAGCAGGGGAACAAGAGGAGGAGTGGGAAGAGAAAGAGGAAGGAGGAGTAAAGGATGAAGAAGAGGAGGGTGCTGTGGACTAATAAATAATTCATTGGCTCTCTTAGGTCCCTTTCTACCCTGACTTTCCTCTTTACCGCCTCATATTCTCTTCCTCTCTCTCTCTCTCTCTCTCTCTCTACTTCTCTCTGTCTCTCTATGTCGTTCGCCCAGTCTTTGGTAGTCAGTTCCCGGTGGAAGCAGCTTGTATTCGCCAGGAATCTCAAACATTGGATGAGCGCCGCATTTATCTGCTGCTCCTTTAGCTTTCTGACTCCGAACATACATACACAATGTGTCTGTGTACATGCATTTACATGCCTTCCTGGATGGGAAGTACATACATGTGCAAAGCATGTGAAATAATGAGCCCAGTATAAAATCAGTATCATATGAGTCTCTTATTGTGTAACTGCAGTTGTAGAGGCAGCGCTGGGTTAACCTGAAACGGAGCCCGGGGCAAAAACAAAACAGGAATATGCAACATGTACTGGAAGCACTATAGTGGTTCAAACTACATTTTCAAGACAGGACTCATGCAGGAGTAACCTTAGGTCCTTTTACTTTTAATTTGTATTGTTCTTCAGTGGTGTTTATCACTAAATAAATTTGTAACTAGAAGGGCACTTGGACAGCGCAGAACTTCGCCAATGCCAAATGCCCTATCTGGCGACGTTAATGAAAGTGAAAAATAATTCATTTATCCTCCCTGTGATTCGGATTTACTCCAAAATTTAAAGGGTTCTTCCCTGTCCGATGTTACACCCTTACACCAAGTTTCACACCAAGCAAACCAACAAAACAAACTTAAAACATAACCTCCTTGGTGCAGGTAATAAAGCAAATCACCGCACAGTAAATTTAAATGAACAGTGAGGAGGATTTAGTGGTATCTGGTGGTGAGGTTGCAGATGGCAACCAGTTGAATACCTCTTGCCTCACCTGCCCCTTCCAAGAGTGTAGGACAGGGGTCTTCAACCTTTACTTTCAAAAGACACTTTTGGCTGAAATCGAAAAAGCCATAAGACTAGTCACCAGCCAAATTTAGAGGACAAGGCCTATGATGCACATTTTAGTTGACTAAATTTTTTTTTTCCATTTGGTAAAGTTCAACACATTTTTACATTTTTGGAAAATGTATGACTGAAGTTCTACAATAATGATTAACGTCAATTAAAATGTTAAAAGACATTATTCATTTATATTTACTTTCTGTCAAAGCCAGAGGGAGAAAGAGGAAAAAGAGCTGTATGGTGTAGGAGAATCTACAGTGGCCACAAAACTAGGCTACCATGGTGGTTGGTGGTGGTTGGTGGTGGTTCAACAAGGCGGCCTCCGTGGAAGAGGACCTGCTCCCTCTGTAGATATTAAGGGCTCATTATACACCAATGAAAATATACTTGTGAATATTATATTCCATTTCTGCCACATTCTGCCAATAGATTTTCCTAAATCTTTCACATTGGATCTTGAAGACCTGGTGCACCAGGGCAGCTTTGTGAGGTTGCCAAAAACAGCCAAGATGAGCGTGCAGGTTGTGAGGTAAGGACTCTGTAAACATGCATTGCTGTCTCCATCCCTCTCCTCTGCTCTAAGTCTGTGAGAGCTGCAGAGAAAGATACACACACACCAGGGACACAACACAGGATGAAGGTTCGCTTCCACTGCATGGGTGTGTTTAGAACATAACTGCTGGGAAACAATTGGAAATTAACGTTGCATTTTTCTGCTTCACTGCAACATCGGTTCCACACTACATTTATTCTCTAGCTCTCTCAAACAATGCTGCATTGCGATTGTTGACCCGGAGTCAAGGGGCCAACTTTAAATGGTGTGTTTACTGAGAGTAACCTTGAAACACGGCATATTCTACCCTTAAGGGGCCATTTTGAAATTTTTGGATGCACTGCCAACCACTCTCTGCTAACATGCAGGAAGACTTTTTAAGGATCATCTTGTGACTTCTCGTTGAATTTTTTGCTTTTTCCCTTTATAGATGCAGGAGAGCGTCCAGACCTCGCTAAAGGTTAACAGCTTGTAGTGTGAGAACAGTTAAAAGCCAAACTCATCCGTCAAGGTCAAGGTCAGTGAAGCGCAGTACCTCTGTGTGTGAGAGGAGATACAGTAGTTGTGTGTGAATGAATGGGTGTCATCACTCGTCACTCCGATGTCATACACTCTATAAGCCAACAAGGCTTTCATTGTTTTAAAGGGATTTGATGTACTAAGAACAGATGTAGGCTTCCGCTCTCTTGGGATCAAAGAGCACCAAGTAGGTGTGTGTGTGTGTGTGTGTGTGTGTGTATGTATCAGTGGGTGTGGGTGTGAGTCAGGGGGTTCCACTTGGGAAGCAGATGGAGCTGGTGGGTGGGTTTTGTGGGGAGGATTTAGCAGGCGTGGCCAGCTGCTGGCTGTCCTTTAATAGAGACAGTCTCACCCTCCCCCCCCTCCAGAGATGAAATCCCTAAAATGCTCCATGTTTGGACAGAGAGGTGCACAACAATAGAAAGAGGAGCAAATGGGAAAGGGGGAAATGATAGAAACTGAAGAAAACAGACACAGCAGGTTACACTGAAACCTGGAAGAGATAGTAATATTTTTGGATAAAACCGAGAACAGTTTTTTAATATGCACTCCTCCACATTTGCGTCATAGCAAATGTAAAAGCAAAACTTTCTGTTGAGGAGTTGTTTAAAATTCTGTCTTGAATTGAATTTTTTTCCCCACAAGATGTAGGGTTTTCAGTATGTCTGCAAATTGAGGGGGATGTTAAAGGTTGAAGACAGACATTTTGGTAAATTCATCCACCTCACAGGTTGTAGTAGAAAGAGCGAGAAAGTCTCTGTATGGAGGTGGTTGGGTGGCAGAGTGGGTCAAAGAAACACAGGAGTTTTACCCAGGAGAATGGGTTTGTGTCCAGTGTAAATGATGTGTCAAGTTTGAAATAACATAACCTAATGTGCATTATGGCACAGGTGTCACATGATTTACAGAGTGCAACACAATGCAACACAATGCAACACAACACAATGCAAGACAACGCTCAACCAAGTAGTTTTGGGTCTTAAACTCTACCAAACTGTGATCATTTCCCAAACCTGTTAAAAAGACTTCCTTGCTGAAATGTCTCATACAGATGCAAAGGGGAACCCTGTTCATTTGTGTGAAACACAGAGGGGCATGCAAAGTAGCATCAGTATTTAATGACCTGGGATGAGAACATGTTGGTTGTATTGATAACTTTCTTTGCTGATTAGCAGTTATTGCTGTCTCCCCAGTACTGCTCTTCATGCATAACCTGGACAGTGGTTTCTGAAGAATTCATTGGATAAACAACAATGTGTGCAGATATAAAGGCTAAGCAAGCATCTAAATATGAGGGTGCACCCCCGGATTTAGTTCCAGGGTCACTTGTAATAGTCTTGGTTTGGATGCTCCACACTCAGATATCAATGTTTATGCAGATGACACTGTTATTTATTGTTTTGCAGAATCTAAGACCAAATGATTGATTTTGAAACTATTTTATTTGATCAGAATAATAGAGTATACTGTGATATTTAGCGTGATTCATTTCATGAATTTATCCATGTCACGGTATTTAATTTTTGGATTTATACTAGGAGCATGGCCCATGGGATAGCGATTTTGGTCAATCTTTGGTCAAGACTGAAATACCTCAACACCTATCAAATGGATTGCCAAGACATCTTTTGCAGACATTAATCCTGAATGAATCCTGCTGACTAGTGATCCTCTGATGTGTCTGCTAGAGCCACCAGTTTGTATCTAGTGCTAAATAGCAAATATTAGCAATCTAATATGCTTAACGTGTTTAAACATGGTAAACATTAATACCTTCTAAACATGTGAGCATTGTCAATGTGAGCAATGTTGCAAGCTGATGTTAGCATTTTAGTCAAAGCTTCTGCTCACAAAGCTGCTAGCATGGCTGTAGATGTGTTGTCTTGTTACGCTACTATGTATCTGTCCTAAAATAGAAAAGTCTTAAGTGTGAGACTTTCTTTCCTCTTCACAACCAAAATGATTGACAGATGTCCTAACTATGCATATCCTCAGACGTGCAGTTTACTGCATTCTTTATTAGATTATATCAACTCTAAGGGCTGATCATTTTTCACGTTTTTGCCAATTATGTCCAACTCTGCTAAAAGAAAACGCTATTTTTCTCCACTGAACTGCAGTGTAAACCCTCATTCCAGATGTTAAATGTCCCTATAAAAAATTATAGCTGATGTCACAGACACTATGGCCATGTTTTCCGCTTGGGTCGACCACAGAGGACAACTTTGGACACATATTGAGATGCGTCTCCAATCAAGTTTTGCTTTCTCTTGGGAAACACTGATTGGCTTATCTTGACTGGTATGCTCTTTTGAAGCCGCACACTTATGTTTTTAACAGACCAAAGTGGAAATCTGCTACATAAACTGGTCCAACCTCAAACCCATGACCTCAGCAATCTCTACCTCCTTCTCCTCTCTTTATCATCCTCTTCCTCCACCTCCTTCCCCTCCTCCTCCTCCTCCTACCATGCTCCATTATAAATCATTTCTTGGGTCCCAAGTTTCCATCAGGCATACCTCTCCCAAACACACAATTTTCGTCCATGATTCCTGATTGATCAAAGAGCCGTCTTAATCAGGGAACAGCACTTGTTGAACCGTTAATCAGCCCCAGGTGGGCAGCTGGGACGCTGCAGACATATGTGCTTTTAAATGCACTCCGGTAATGTGGATATTGTCGGATTTCTGCTGCAACCCGATTTCTATGTAAAAGTTTCAGCCAGCTACTGCGTGGCTCAACACCATTTCTCAAACCAGCTTGGCTGAATCAAACTGACAGACCAGCACCGCCTACCCCCATCCACCCATGCCCCCTGAAACCCAGGGGTCACGACATCTGACCCCTCCCCCTGCAGGGAGGTCCCGTTATGTCTGATCCTGTTTAATGAACTGAGTCACACTGCCCTTAAATGTCACTCACTGAACACCCCGAGCTGGGAAGGTGCTGATGGTTTAATAAGCTGCTTTATTATGGCTCCCTATGTGTTATGTACACGTGTGTGTGTGTGTGTGTGTGTGTGTGTGTGTGTGTGTGTGCGTGTGTGTGTGTGTGTGTGCATATATAACTGAGTGTGTCTGAGAGTGAGAGGGCCTTAAATTTGTATTTGTTGGAGTTCATGTGAGTGAATTTGGAATGATTTTAATTTACGTAAAGTTACTTTTCCATATTTTTTGATTCAAACTTCCCACTGGAACTTGACTTGTACTTGAAGTTTCCAGTGATTTTTGGAGGAATGCGGCATCGCGTTGCCAAGTCTGCGTTGATCTGCCACATCTACAACAAACAAGCCCTCCACTGTCTCTGTAGCGTGCTGATAATGAACAGAAGCAGGGAGGAAGAGCCAGTAAATGCTCCAGTTGAACATCTCAGACCACCGTTTCCACATGCAGTGACACATAAACACACACAGTGATTTTCCGCAGCTTGTTGGCTGTTTGGACGGACTACATTAATCAGGACCAAACTCGTGGTGTTTGTATAGTAGAAACCCGTTAATACAGAGGCTACTTAGATTTGTTTAACAAGGAAAGGACCCTGTTTGCTTTGGTTTCTCAGGTAATCCAGCCTGGATTAACTTTTTAAAACTAACATAGTGGGATACAGACAGGCCTGGGTCTAAACATCTGCAGCCTGCTGCAGCACTAAACCCAGTCATTGAATCAGAGCGGGGGAAATCCACACAACCATCTGTGAGGAGAAACTGTAGGCTCAAAGAAACAGTGACCAAGATGGTGAAAGAAGAGGAAGATGGAAAAATTAGCTAAGAGAATTAAAAGATACAAGAAACTAACTTGTGTCATCCGCAAAATGGTAGAACCCACTGATCCAGTTCATGTTCTACTCTATTTCTGTGATGAGCTTGCATTGCTATCTGCTAAAACTATGGAATTGGTTGGCCTTTACTATGAGACTTGTTGAAAAGGAAATTTGCGGTTAGCTTATGTAACCAAAGATGTTCACTATGCTCTCTTTGTCAAAAACTTGTTTAGAAACGTTGTGTTGACGTAATAGATTTTATATCATGATTGACGAAGTTTAATAAAGGAGAAGAGCTCCAAAAATGATGACTGATATTCCATGTTGTTAACTGTGGACTTTTAGCAACTGGAGTTTTTAAAAAAAAAGTTTAACAGGTAGTTTTTCATTTGAGAGAAAAAAGATACAAACAGGTGAAGTGGTTTGGTGAGGAGATGCAGATGCGTATTATATTGGGGCTTATGCATTTTAACTCCACAATGTTATAAGCCCTCTAAACAATATAATTAAAACAACCCATCTTCACCGGAAAAACAGCCGCATGTCGTCTTTTTAAGAAGCTTACTAAGATCGATATTTACGTTGTTGTCAGGTGGTGACCTCTAGTGGCCATAGTAATTAGTTCACATATGAAGGAGGCAGTTGGTGTGGATGGATGGGTCAAATAAACACAGGACTTTCACCAAGGAGACTGGGGTTCACATCCTATGCGAAACCAAAAGCCAATGTTGACTTATTTAGAGATACTCATATTACTATTTGACGTCTGTCACTTCCATCATAACATATTTATTTTTACCCAAATGGCAATCCTTTCCTGAAGCTAACCAAGTAGTTTTGTTGCCTAAATCAAACCAAACTGCAGACGTTTCACGACGGTAGCCACATGTATAACGTCATTGGAGCAGTGGTCATATATGCCATTTTGGGAGTCATTGGCAATTAATCTGTTTTTTAGGTGTAAGGATGTCTTGCTGAATAAAATGTACAATATCTAATAATTTATTACTTTAAGAATGGACACATCTGGTGGAGACCAAACCAGAGCTAAAAGGAGAGTAAATATTGGACTTCATGTTCATCAGGTAGACATAAATGTGAACACCACATCAACTTTATTAGGTATTAGTATGTCAGATATTATGTTTACAGCTTGCTCTACTGCTGCCAAGTGGTCATTAACGCCACATTTTAGATTTTATGCCTAAAAGAACCCTCTGGCAGGCTTTTTACAGGGCCTTTACACAGAAATCAATAATTTTGTGATGTGGAAAGCCATCTTTGAAACTCGATGTGTGAAAACCAGACAAATGCCTGAACAAAAGAAAGCTGGTGCCATTGATTTCCCCTGATTTTAACGTGAGACAACACAGACTGAATGGGAGGATCTGTGGTGGACTGGTGGGTTGGGGAGTAGTGGGTGCACCTTGGGGGCCTCTCACTACATGAGCTGGAGATTCCACCGAGGCTCTGCCTGTTGATCTACACATTGCTGCTTTAGCTGGGAAAGTTGTTTTAGCTTCATGCTCATGGCTTACGGGCCTAACACACCATGTCTGAATGGCACCACAGAAGCTCCACTTCTGAACATGACAGGCTAACAGGAGCTGCATGAGTGATTTTGACTCGCATTTTTGAGGCTGATTGCAGTCATCAGTTACATTGTGTATGGAGTAAAATGATAAAAATCTTCAAGTAGCTCAGAATTATTACATTTGACCATCTTCATGCCCAACATGCCAAAACCACGCCTATCAAAGTGCATAAGAGAGAACATTAAAACTTAAGAGTTAAGCAAACTGAGACTGCTGTGTATTTCTGTCTGTACATGGCTACTCAGTAATGTGGTTGTGAAATAATAGTGGTCCAGATCCAGTTGGTAGGAAAAGGGAAAATGAACACTCAGCTCTGCAGCTTGCAGACGTGCCAGCTCTCTCTGCTCTAATACAAACACTTCTTCTTTGTTTTTCTTGCCTCAGTTGTCTGGGCCAGACTCACTGAATATGAGTCTTTAAAGCATGCATAGACACAATCCTGGGCGCACACACACACACACACACACACACACTTTTCTGTACCACAGACACAGACAGCCGACACTGTGCTGCACATTCATGTGTTTCCTATTACCCCATGTCCTGGCAGCACACTCTTTCTGTTCTGTTTCTCCAGAATCAGCATTTAATAGGTCGAATAACGTCGCCCGACAAATTCTGCACACATATAGAGACCATCCACATTCACAGCCATGTACTCAGCATACAAACATTAATTCAGGAGCACTTGTGACTGTAAAACACACACACACACACTCGTGCTCACATCATGTACAGCTTCTCAACCCACTGAGACTTGGCTCTTCTAGTGCAGGTGCAAATTATTATGCACACATTCCTGCATGCATTGAGGTCAGTGGGTTGAAAGGCAGCTCGTCTATAGTGACGTGCGCCATTCTCTGCATCAGAGACCCCTTTAGTTTCATCACCACGATCATTATTCAACTGCAGGAACAACATGTTCTCACTTCCTACCATTTACATATGGACAACCGGGCAGATCCCTAAGAGTGAAGCCAGAACATCTTGATTGCTGGCCACAGTACGGGTCATAAACCCCGCCCTTGCCATGTTAGCAGATGGACCAAACTAAAACATCAATGTACACATCAAATAACAGTTGACATTTTTCTGTCATTTTAGGTAGTTCTTATCACACCGATGAACGTTCAAGTGTTCGTTTTTCTGATAAGTTTGCTTATTTTAAGCTACATAAAGGGGGTTTCATGTCATGATTGAGAGCTGAGGTCTGCTTGTGATTGAGTTGGCTGGATGTACGGGCAGGGTGTTCTTAATGTCGCTCCAGTCAGGACCACTACTGCACAGTCTCTGTCTCCAAAAGACGTCACTAGCACAAGATGTTAGCACTCATATCTGGGATAATCTGGCTAAATTTTTGCACAATGGGATGGAGATCATCGTTGGTCTCAACTCGTCAAACACAGCAGCTTTGTCAGTGGCCCTGCGCTTCAAACTATAAGGGCTTTTGATTACCACGTTTAATGGGTCAAGCTTTGCTGAATCATGCCTGTAACGGGCCATCTCCAGAGGCCAAAGCGTGCCCAACCTGCCTCAAACCGGGTTGTGGTGGTGTCTCATTCACTGCAGCCAACATGTGATGACCCCTCTTTCTACCCCAAAAACCAGTGTGTGACTCAGAGAGAAAGAAGTTTTTAAAAGTCTCTGTGTTTTCAGCTCTCAGTACTTTTGTATCTTCTAACTGAATCTCTGTGGTTTGAAGTTCAGTTTCCCTCCTGCATCGCTGATTGTACCTTAATGTATCTGCTTCTTTTTACTGTTTCATGTTCACTTTCTGCTGATAGAAGCCATGTTAAGTTGCTGCTGCCAACATTTCCTAATTTTGCTGCTTCATAATAAAAGCTTTCAGGTAACAAAATGACAGGAGACTTTTATTGTGAAGAATTTAAAGGAAATGAAACCTATTTATCCACTGTTTTAAAGCAACTTGACTCAAGACAAGCGCATCATTAGTTAAAAGACATACTCTGAAGTAAATAGCCGTGTTTCAATGGAGATGCAAATCCCTGCTATGCAGGCTGATACACCGAGTCAAACCAAGTCAAGCTAAGCCACCAAATTTGTATGGAAAAGGGACTATACTATAAACTATATGTACACCTTTACTGTCAGTTTTGCACTTGCAGGGCTTTGTGGTCATGTTAGCAATAAGAAATATGCAATGTCCGGATAGACTTTGGTTAGGTTTAGGCAACAAAACTATTTGGTTAGGTTTAGGAAAAGATCGTGTTTGGGTTAAACAAAGTATGTCAGTCTTGCTTTCACATGGGACACAAATCCCGATCTCCTGGGTGAAAGTCCTGTGTTTGTTTGACCCATCCATCCACCCTGCCTCCTCCATACGTGGACTTTCCCACTCTTTGTACTTCATCACCTGACTTTGATGCCACATCAAAACATAGCGCCGGAGGGGCGCCTACAGAAACCATGCTACAGGAGTTCCTACAGCATCACACTTTGAAGAATGACCAAGCTGCTGTATTTGATGTGTTGGGAGTGAGAACAAGTTGGCAGGAATGCACCACACAAGGTTCTCTCAGGACATGGAGCAATGCAGCTGTAGTTAAAGGTTTATTACAACCGGGAACTTATTCTTGCAGTATGAGCCATGGGTATTAATAACATAACACAACAGCAGGTGGTCCGAAAACACAATACGGAACATTATGGACTTTCTGTTGATAGGGTTCAACCAATATGTAGCATCTGAAAGCTTAGAAGGTAGCAATAATATGTATTTTCTGCAAAAAAAAAAAATCACAATAAAAGTCAAAATATTCAGTACTTTCCACAGAGCTCTCCAACCCTGCCAGGGTACAGGAGGTTCTGAAATGGAAGTTGGATCTTAAACATTCCGTTGAAACCCAGAACACTGATGTGGAGTGATACAATGACCCGTTTTAACAGCATGGCAAGTCACAGTCTCACTTAAAGTGCAGTAAAAGCTAATTCATCACCATTCCTCGGCTCGGCTTGTGTTCTGCTGTGCGGAGTTGTGGTGAGGAGTAATGAGTGTACACTGAGGGTCAGAGACTGCCCCGGGTGGAAACGCCTTCGTCCACGAACTCGCAAACACACCCACTCGCTGGGGTTCGCCAGGTTCCCATTCCATAAATCCTTGTTTGGGGGGTATGTTTTTCTTGTCTGGGGCCTGGCTGACTTCCCCCTCACTGGGGTTTATGTAAGGTGATGGAAACACTGAGAGGAGGGTGGAGGACGCAGATGGGAGGAGGAGAGCATTAGAATATAACTGGGAAAGGAAGGCAAAGAAAAAAAATCTGGGTAAGTGCATTTGTCAAGCGAAAAGCTGGTATGGGAGAGAGATTCTGACAGAAAGGATAAAGAGAAGAGCAGAGTGGATACCAGACTCAGCAGTGAAGTGAGGAGCCATGAGAGGCTGCTGCCTGGCATCGACAGTAGAGGTTTCACTGTTAATGTGACTGGCCACTGTAAATCAACCGGCCTCCTGCGGGGCCTCACCACAGAGACCACCATCACCCTCCATTAGCACACTCTGACAGTCATTAATCTACACAGTGCAGCCGTAACTCCATCCCACCAGAAGGCCTGGATAAGCACGCTAGTTAAAACCTCACTTCTGTTCTATCAGCTTCCCCTGTGCACCAGCCAAGTGAAATGTGAAAAACTGATTGGCTGGAGAAGGCTCCAGTGCCCAGTTGCTAAACTCTGCATAGCATTAGCTATGAACCAACAGTGATGTAAGCTTTGTGTCCCTTTACAATATTCAACATTTAAGACTATTAAAGGACCAGTGTGTGGGATTTAGTGGCTTCTAAACAGTGAACTAGCAGACTTCAAACACCTCACAGCATTTAGGAGAAAATATGATAGTCGTGAAATTGTGCAAAAGTATCATATCTAGAGCCAGGATCTGGTTTGTCACTTCTGGGCTACTGTGGGAACATGGCAGTGCAACAAGGCAGCTTCCATGAAAGAGGACTTACTCCCATTACAACAACACAACGATTCTTATTTTCACTTGATTATATACTAATTGTACTAACATACTTATGGTATATAGCAGATATCAATGCCTGCTGAACAGAGATGTTTATATAAAAAACATATTGCATATCTGTGATTTTATCTTTTGAAAATGTATCCTGAAATGTGATTATATTTTTAACAAGACCATGTGTCTAAAAACATGCTAGCTGCTCTGTGAGACTATATAGACACAGGTACAATGTTTACCCATCCATCCATCCATCCATCCATCCATCCATCCATCCATCCATCCATCCATCCATCCATCCGTCCGTCCGTCCATCCATCCATCCATCCATCCATCCATCCAGAGGTGGGGTACAACCTGGACAAGTCGCCAGTTCATCGCAGGGCTGACACATAGAGACAAACAACCACTCACACTCACACCAACGGGCAATTTAGAGTCATCAATTAACCTACTATGCCACATGTCTTTGGACTGTGGGAGGAAGCCGGAGTACCCGGAGAGAACCCACGCGGACACAAGGAGAACATGCAAACTCCACACAGAAAGGTCCTGCCAGCTCGGCGATTTGAACTCAGGACCTTCTTGCTGTGCGGCAGCAGCGCTAACCACTGCGCCATCGCCAATGTTTACCCAATCATGTAATATATCAAAAAAGGACACCTCAAACTGCATTTATGACTCTTTCTATTATGAATTTTTGATCCATGGAGTGTTTATATTTGTAAAGCTTTCAAAGAGCCAAGAAAAGCGATTTAAAAATAAGTGAAATCACACATTAACTGTACAGGTAGATGGAATACTGCTATGGTGATATTGCCTGATGCACCTACGCCGGTGCCCTTAGATCGGGCTGGGTACCACCGATCTCCAATGTTTCACCCCTTTAAACCCTCTCCCCGCCACCCCCTACAGCCAGCCCTTGTGCTAGCTGCTACTCCAGCACTGGTCCTTCCTCCACACCCAGAGCCAAAAGCTGCTCTTCTTGGCTTCTTCAGCCAGATGTTGTAAAGATCTTATGTAAAGTCTCTGAGCTGAGCAGGAAAGCAGGTATATTTGGGGGACTATATAACAGGAAGTAAACCTGGAAGCTAGAAAACCTTTTTGGATTATGCATCAGCTGGGAAATTCTAATTGGACCGAATGGGCACCATGTTTGCATCCTGTATCTAGTTAATTGTAATACAGGTGTTTACTACAGTCACCAGCATGTTAGCATGCTAGCATTTGCTAATTATCACCGCACACTAACACAGCAGACGCTCATATTAAAATCAATAGTTCTACTGTTTTTAGAACTATTGTACTGTATTGTACTATATTGCATGAACTGAAATTTTGATCTGATCACATCACAAGAGAATAAATGTGTGAATGCCTGCACCAAATTTCACATCCAGCTCAGCCAAAAATATTAATGACATTTTACTCTGACTCAGGGTCACAACCAAGGGACCATCAAAGTCACTGGAACTCCTATTTGGGAAACCATGGATGTCTGAACCAATTTATTTTGTAACAAATCATCCAGATCTTCAATATTTTACTAGATGAGTGAAAACTTTGACATTGCCATCCTCAGAGCCATGTTGCTCGTGTGGCTCAAAATGGGTCTGTGTCTATGCATCTGATTTTCTCTTTAATAAAATCATACACTTCATATTTATTACTTAGAATAAAGCTGAATGAATGCATGGAATAAAAAAAATATGATAATGAAACACAAGCACGCTTGTTCACATGAGTAATTTGAATTAGGAGGTTGCTTATGTAGGTCACATTTGACATCATGACACAATCATTGCAAACAAGATTTCAGATCCATGAGTAGGATCAGTGTTGTATAGAAAAGTAAAAAATGGAATCTGAAATACTCTATACATTATTCACATGATCCTCTGTGGGAAACTGGCTAATTGTAACTCATGGGAAGCTGTGGAAGTGTTTAATATTAACATTAATCACACTGTTCTTCACTATTTGCACAGCGATGTGGGTCTGAAACAGATTCATATCTACACAAGTCTTACATTGTCTGGACTTGGATTTTCCCAAAACAAGTCTCTGATATACAGTAGTTCCAGTTTATGTTAAAGTAATTACATGAATATGTGTTTAGTCCTCTGTGTTATAAGCTGTGCCTGATTGCATGCCTTCGGAAGCCAAATATGGGAGAAAAAAGCAGTTTGGAAACTTGGCTTGATTACAAGTTAGGGTGTTTCATTTGAGGGCAGTTGGCTTTGTTGAGCCAGCTGAGCGTTTGCCAGACTCATGGTGAAAGGCTCTATTAAATTCATGATCATTCCCAAGACAGCTTCAGTAGCTGTTTCGGGGTGTTTGCAAGTGAAATCTGTGTGCGTCTCTCTCTCTACACGTCAGGCAAACGTGCCAAGAAAAACAGAAACAAGACAAAGTCTAAAGCCCTGCTAGCAGCCCCTGGAGGCTGCAATGTTCATCACACCCCACAAGATTAAAGCGTTGGACAGAACCATCAACAGATTGAAGATTTCGCTATAGCCCTACCATTAATGCGGATAAAAATGTAAAGTTTGTTCTGAAACTGGCACAATGAAAGGGTTGATTAAAATTAAATCCTCCTGGGAGCAGACAGTGGCTCAGTCAGGTACCTGGCAATCTGCTTATTAGGTTATGAGAGATCTTTGGTTCAAAAGTCAGATTATGGTTTTAGGTTGGCACTCAGCTGAAGAAAGGTTCATCCTTTGAGACTCACAAATGTGCTCAATAAATTTCATCACAATCTGCCTTTGGAAACTTTGGCCTGATGGGGGTGTTACAGAGAGGATACATGGTGAGCAAAAACAATCGGATCTATCCTCGGAGGATGATACATTTTTACAGATCATTTCATAAAGGTCCTGTCGCTCAAACTTGAGATATCAGCATCACATACGAAAGTCAGTGGATTGTCCAAAATGTTATGGGCTGATCTTTTACGACTCATGAACAGGTTCAGCTAATTTCCTGCCAATGTTTTTATTATATTCAGACAAATTTCGTGTTTTGACATGGATGAGCATCTTCAACCTTAAAAACAATCAAACATTTATTCTAAACATCAGAATATTTTGTCTAGATGGTGGTGGAAAAGTCACATGATGAGCAAAATGGATGATGAATATTGCCAATTTTGACTAATTTTAACTTGAGATACCTTGTTACCCACTAAGCCTCATAACTGTTAAGGTTTCATTATCTGAGGCTCATGAATACTTTGTTGCCTCCACTCTGACAGATTTGCGTGGAGGAGGGGAATCAATTTTCCGGAATTTATCACTAGATACAAACATATCTGCCTGAATCTAACAATTTTAGGCTGACACTGATATCTGTATCGTTACTTTCAATCAAATTAGAACAGCCTCGATAGCTGCATCTATCTTGTCTACAGCAGTTGCTATTTGTTCCAGCGTACAGTTTGACAACAATAGCCAGTCCCACTCTGAGCACTGGTTGGCTGGATTATAATCCCAAACAACCAGACAGCTGCTGTTACTATGGACGGCTATCGATCCTGTCCACTTGCAGGATGCGTTCTAAACATGCACAACAGATAATGTTTTACTTTCGATTATCATATCATATTACTATTTTGGCGATTTGTTTCAATTTTGTTGTCCCACACATTCTAATTGTGCTTGTTTAGTATCATTATTTTAGTATTTTATACACGCTACCATGTACTTTGCGCTTTCGTCTGCTAGATGCTCTTTTAAATGTCTTTAAAATGTTCATTTATCAGTATTCTGTTTGCCTTGTATGAGAACATCATTTACTTGAATTCTACATGCTTTGTGTGAACTTAATTCTTCTACACAAATTGTACTTTGATATGTGACTTATTAATCTTCCTTTCATTTTGCACTTGGCCTATGTACGAGCCCAGAGCTTTTTGATTATGTGCTCTAATGCTCCTTATTCTGTATTTAAAGGGGTGGGATTTTGTGCGTTTCTGTTTTTTTAATTCTTGTTCTGTAAATCTTTATGGAAAGCACTTCGCGCTTAAGCCTGAAAAGTACTATATAAATAAATTGTTATTCTTATTATTATCTGCACCAGTAGTGGCTGCATGACTAAGTCCGTGGACAGGAACAACAAATTAGGGGTTTGTGGATGTCTGCACAGAGATTACATGTACATCCTCTGAAGACAAAAGTCACAAAGGCTCTACTGGACCCTTGTATACACGTGGAAAATCTAAAACCAGCTTTAGTGTCCCTGCTGCACTCATTGGATTGATTCCTTTTTCAACTGAGAAACCTCTGTTCCGTGTCATGATGCCAGATGAATCAGTCAACCCAGCTGTGTATGTGGATTTAAATGTCTGAACCCAAGTAAATACTTGCTGGTTAACAACGGGACATTTTGATTTGGTGGTGCTCTTAAAGCTGACAAGCCAGGGGGTCATCAAAAATAATTACTAGTTATCCTCCAGGGATCATGAAGATTTTCACCAAACTTAATTGCAAGTGTTGGACAGGCAATAGAGCTTGAGATCTGTGCCCGAACCCAACGGGTTTGGGTCGGGTCGGGCCTTATTTCTTACATATTTCATGAGCTTATGTCCATGCATTAATAAAAAAAAAATGTTCTCCCCAAATTTGCCAATTCATTCCCCATGTATTATCCCTGTCACTGCCAACTCCTACTGTTTGGTACACAGAGGGAAGCTTTTTAAGAAAAGAGTTGGGCTTTAATTGGGTTTGGGCTGAAATATGTGAATGAGGGATGTGTTTGGGTTGGTTTTAGACAGAATTTTGTTTGATTAAAGTTGTATCAGGCAATAACATTTAAAAAAAGGTGATGATTTTGTCCGTTCTGTCCAACTAAATGACACCAAACTGCTCCTGCACAAAGCTCTGCTGACTGTTGGCAACTACTACTAATTGGAGGTTTTATTAAAAATAGCTCAGTAGGCAGCTGAACCTCTGCACACCTCCAGTATACTGACAGCACCTGCTGAAACTACACTGTCATTGGACCATGACAAAACAACTGATGGATTATTCATCAGCTGAGCAGAGCAGAGGGGGGGACAAACTGATGGGCTAGAACCCTGTGATCACAACCCATCTCCATATCCATCCCCACGCTCTGATGAACCAGTGGGGGAAGGGCTGATCAATGCTTTGGCTGGCATACATTTATCTATTCCCACCTCTACATCCATACGGCTGATCCTGCAACTCTTGTCCCTCCCCCTACTAACCTACATCAATCAATCACCAGTCTATGCACGTGGTATCTGGAGGTTTCTCAATGTCAAATCTAGATTTTCAAGTTGCAAAGAGGTGAAATTGTGACTTTAACCATCTTCTGATGATGTTACAGATTTATCTCAACATTATTGAGATAACTTAATGCCAAGTGTTAGATGGATGGACCGACTGACCGACCAAAGGCGACAAAACCCAGCGAGTATAACTGCACGCAACTTAAGGATTTTAAAATCCACTCGTATCTTCTCTCCATAAAATATTCTGGGGAAGAATTCAGCGCCTCTCTATGACCAGTTAAAACATTAAAGCCTGAACACTGTTGAAACACTGCACAGTTTGATCTCTTTGACAGGCTATTTATATATCAAGGCTTAAACCCTCACCCAACCGAGGCTCACGATGAAGACATCAACACACCGCGGCTAGCCTAATCTCTCTCAAGATAAATCTGTCATGAAAATGATAGTAGGAAAAAAAAAGAGATTTGTATTACTTTAAAAGCCTGTTTTCCATCCCGCTTTATCTTTTTTTCAGTGTCACCACGCGCTCCCTGCATCTAGAGATTAAATTCTCATGTGCTCAGTGACAACTGGTCTTAAAACAGCACCACAGGAGTCATGGAGAGGCACACTATGTCACATACAGGGCAGGTTCATGAAATTTGGTGTAATAAAGAGAAGTAATATTTATGTAAGAGCGGAGATCCCTAACATTCTTTGTCTAAAGTTCTTCCTTTCCACAAGAGAAAATTCATTGGTGGTTCTTAGCTATGGTATGCAGGAGGTTGTGTTTGTGTGGGCTCATAAGTTTATTTCAGGTAAAGTACAAATGTTAGTAGGTCGGGCTGAGTATAAAAGCCATTATTGGGTTGGTGTATTGTTTTAGAGACCATCAAAATTTGTGATTCTGCTGCTGAAGAAATTCATTAATTCTGACAAGAAGACAAACAAATAACATCATAAAATATTCATATGGAACTGAAGAGTTTACAAATTCAAATTAAGACAAGTTAATATTTCATGAGGCCTGATACATTTGAATTTAAGGGAATCGAGACTTTTGAAGGATTTGCAGACACAATTAATTGCACAGAGAACACTGTATGGTACAGAAAGAACGTGGAGTGAGTGTTCTCCAAATTGGTTTGATGACCCCCTGCTTGGAATCAACATCAGGCCAACATTTCTGTTTGTACAAAACAAATATAAAAATCTCTCCGTTCCCTAAGGGCATATTCGTGCTCTTAAGGGGTAATTCACACTACGTGGTTCAATGGATAGCAGATTATTTGAAGTTGGGTTGTATGGGGTACTTCATGGTCATCAGTAGTCAGTGTATTACCTACAGTAGGTGGTGGTCAACACAACTTCATTTTGGAGAAGCAGCAGGAGTCTGGGTGTAGCAATGTGCTACTGTGGACAGGGTCAGCAGCAAAAAGATTTTTGTTTAAATCATCGAGGCAGCGGTACACCAGAAACTACCATGTTATCCAAGGTAAAATTACTGATTTTGCTTAAGGAGTCTGGCTTCTGCTTTGCCAAAAATGATATATTGGCCACTAGGTACACCTGTTCAATTGCTTGTTAATGCAAAAATCTAATCACATGGCAGCAACTTAATGCATTTAGGCATGTAGACATCAAAACGACCGGATGAAGTTCAAACCGAGCATCAGAATGGGGAAGAAAGGTAATTTAAGTGACTTTGAACGTGGCATGTTTGTTGGTGCTTGACGGGTTGATCTGAGTATTTCAGAAACTGCTGATCTACTGGGATTTTCACACACAACCATCTCTAGGGTTTACAGAGAACGGGTCCAAAAAAGACAAATGCCAGAGGTCAGAGGAGAACGACCAGACTGGTTTGAGATGATAGAAAGGCAACAGTAACTCAAATAACCACTCGTTACAACCAAGTTATGCACAACACGTCGAACCTTGAAGCAGATGGGCTACAGCAGCAGAGGACCACAGCGGGTGCCACTCCTGTCAGCTAAGAACCGGACACTGAGGCTACAATTCACATGGGCTCACCAAAATTAGACAATAAAAGATTGGAAAAATGTCGCCTGGTCTGATGAGTCTTGATTTCTGCTGCGACATTCAGATGGTAGGGTCAGAATTTGGTGTAAACAACATGAAAGCATGGATCCATCCTGCCTTGTATCAACGTTTCAGGCTGCTGGTGGTGGTGTAATGGTGTGGGGGATATTTTATTCGCACAGTACCAGCTGAGCATCTTTTAAACACCACAGCCTACCTGAGTATTGTTGCTGACCATGTCCATCCCTTTATGACCACAGTGTACCCATCTTCTGATAGCTACTTCCAGCAGGATAACACGCCATGTCACAAAGCTCAAATCATCTCAAACTGGTTTCTTGAACATGTCAGTGAGTTCACTGTACCCCAGTGGCCTCCACGGTCACCAGATCTCAATCCAATAGAGAACCTTTGGGATGTGGTGGAACGGGAGATTCACATCATGGATGTGCAGCTGACAAATCTGCAGCAACTGTGTGATGCTGTCATGTCAATATGAACCAAAATCTCTGAGGAATGTTTCCAGCACCTTGTTGAATCTATGCCATGAAGAATTAAGGAAGTTCAGAAGGCAAAGGGGGGTCCAACCTGGTACTAATAATAAAAGGGTTGTCAGACAGCAAGGTAAAGCATTGGAAATACCGATAGTTAACTCAAACTTGAATCCTTTCTTATCAGTTGCTTCCCCAATTACTGTTAAAAATGGATTGAGTTGTGGGGTGGTGGGTAGTGTTGTAATGATACTGGAATTTCTAAATTCAATAAAATACCTTGAAAAATATCAGTATTCGATACCATGAGGAAAAACTGACTCAGCATTGAGAGCATAAAATTTGTGATTTTTCTTTAAAAAGAGTAATGACAGCATTTCAAATATTCAGTGTCAATATTTCTCAATATTTTTTTATTTATCAACACTAGTAGGGCTAGTTTCAGCTTCTGAAAGGAGGCATGCTAGAAAAACGTTTTGGAACCACTCCTTCAAAGATTACGGAAAGATTGTGGTCATGGTGAAAAGAAACCAGTCCTGTTTGTGGGTAGGAGACAGGATGCACACCTCAGCCTCTGCTGTCAGACTCAAAGACATTGTACGCCCAAACATCTACTCTGACCTCCTCCCTATGAGGTTTTGTGGTGTTCAAACAACATCTTGCTTCTGCTTCTGGTTGTCAACACAAAGTAAACATTTCACTTTAGGTGTTTGAACTAACAACCAATGCTGTCATTCTCCTGATGAGGACAGTTTCCACTCTGCAGTTCAAAAACACAATATTTCACCAGAGGTGAACGTAAATACTGGGCGGTTGCACTCTGGCATCCACAAAGCTTTGAAATGACAGTGTGGAGAGCAGACTCCCACTGCAGCCAACTGCTGGGGTTGTACGGCCAAGAGAGGAGCCAAGAGGCCACAAGGTTAATTTTAGAGCTCTGTGGTGTCACTGGGAGTCTGCCGCCTCCTCTCTGTTTGGGTTCCACATACACACTCCGCATACATTTCATACATCACTTTCTTCTCTGTTTCAGAAATATGTAATAGGCGGTCGGTCTTGAGAGCTCAACTGCGAGATCAGATAGTTGTGGCGGCGTTCTGGCAGCTGCGGTGTCACTTTCCTGTGAATTAAAGCTTGTGTTGAAAAGACTGGGTGTTGCCCACACTGGAACATGGACACCGTATCCTATTCCAGAGAACATTTGTTTGGAAAGCCACCCTGACATTTGGAACTGTTTGGCTGGAGACAGTATTGACAAGCCATTGTTCCTGCTTCAAAATATACATGAAACAAGTAACACCAATTCTTCAGTGTTTTCAGAGAGTAGTTTTACACTGGAAATCTTAACTGGGCCATTCTTGAATTGGTGCAAACTGCTGTCCCACAACCCCCCCCCCCCAAAAAAAAAAAAAAAAAAAATCTAAAATACATTTAAATGTGGAAACCTTAGCTCTTCACTAAGATCCTCCTATTAACTATTATTTAACAAAACAATATTTGAGATAACAGTTGACATATTCCATAAGAAATCCCCCTAGCATTTAGTATATGGAAGATCATTTATTTTCTATTTTTTTTCCATATAAAACAACAGTGACATTATGTAAAGAAAGTGGCATTTAAAGGATTTAGTTTCTGAAAATGAATGGATATTGTGTGGTTATGATCAGGACTGAAGTTGGTTAAAACATTTAACCAAAAAAGTGGAAAATAATATTAATATTTATTATTTTTATAGCTTTTGTAACCTTGCCCTTGGGTGTAAATAATGATCTACTTATGGTACACTTTTATATACACTTTTGATCAGAAGGTATGTCTGTGTCCTTCTGTCTCATGGAGGCATGGTGAGCAGATGGGTGACAACATGTTGAAATTAATGTATTTCAATACTATTTCAAAACTAAAAACTTCATTGTTATTCCAGAAAACTAAGTTTTTATGTGTGTACATCTGTTCAAAACTGTGCTAGCTAAACATGAGCTGATGAGCATCTTTGACATTGACACTGGCTCAAAAATAGCAAAAACTGTAACTACAGAAACATGATGATGATGTTTCGGTTGTTTCAGTACTGTCAAAAGAGAAGACTTAATCCTTTAGTTGAGAGAAATAACACATTTTGAGCCCAGTTGTTTAAGTTAGAAGGATTTTAGTAGTAAATTTGGTGTCATTTAAAATTCAGTAATGTGACAAATACCAGCTGAAATATAACACTTTGAAAACTGTCACTACCGAAACACAGGATGCTATTAATTTTTTAAAATTATATTATATATATTTATTATATTATATTATTTTATTATATTAAAACAAATTAATCCTTATATCATAAATCAGTATGATCAGTTTTATGCCTTTTACAAAGAAAACTGATTAAAAATACAATGAATCTAAAAAATTATGCTTGAAAATAACCTACGAAAACTTTTTTTTTTTTTTCGGTGTAGTTGTAAAGAAAATGTAACAACATAAGCCCTCTTTTTGTGATATTTGTTATTATGTTTTGGTAGTGACAAATTCTGGGAGAGGAGAAACATTCTGAAACTGTCTGAAAATACGAAATGAAAATGAACTGAACTAGAAATGTGTACCTCGGATGTTACGCAGCTTTCGTACATACAAAGTTTTGGGAAAAAGACACTTCTATTTTAAGAAATGTACAGCTCTGACTTTGAACCAGTTCTGCAGAATGGCCAAAGCACGATGTAGTATTTTATACCAACTCTTGATGAAACAACAATAACAATACTGTCCACTGCAGCTCACATTGTGCTCCAGATACAATCAGGCCTGAACCCAGTAAACAATATGCAACCATAAGGCAGCTATATTTCCATTAATACCATTCATGGGCCTGCAAGCATGTATCCAGTGCTAAATGGGCCATCTAAGCATGTTAGTCTTCCCCCATCACAGTGAAGGGGCTGCTGTTGGTGGCTGTGAAAGCTGCTTTATTGAGGCCTAAACGGCTGCATTTAGTGAGGAAATCAGCTTGAACATACCATTCTATTTCTGTACGTTCTCCTCTCTCCTCCTAATGGGATTATAGGCAAATAGAGACAGAGAGGGCATGGCACATAGAGAAAATTTAGGTATTTAGGATGTGGGGGAGAATGTGAGTAACAGCCTACATCTGCATAAATTCATGTGCATGTGTCTATTTATTCGCCCGTGTCTGTTGTAGGATGTATGTTTGTGGATGTGCCCAAAGGTGGGCAGACATATACATAACTATCAGGCAGAAATCTCCACTTGTCCACAAGAGACACCGAAGGTGAAGCAGACTGCCATGAAATGTCTGCAACATATGCATGGACCTCAGAGGATGAGCCCACCTCACAATTTATGTCAGTGTTTTGTGCAAATACAGGAACCAGTGGGGCCTTTATGTAACAAGGTAAAAAAATAAGGGTGCATTGGCAGATCACTCGAATTCTACAGTGGGAATGCACCCGAATCCAAATTTATTCAGGAAAGCACAAGTAATGCGATGAAAACAAGTACTTTTTCCACCTGAAGTTGCTCATTATTAGGGCTGGGTATTGTTTAAAAAATGATGATGCCGTACTTTAAAAAGTACTGCGTTATGTTTTTAAAGGGGGAGTTTTAAAAAATGCTATATGATGATATATGATCATATTGTTAAGTTTGGATTTTTTCCCTGGATGTAGATTGTGGGTATAAACCTGCCACTGGCCACCTGTTTCAGATGTCATTCTCCTCCCCTTCTGTTTTCAAAATCCCTGCTGCTATGGGAAACAGTAGCAACAACTTTCGAGCTAAGGACCTATTTGCTGAAAATGGCAAGTTACTCTAACCTGGTCACAGACGGACCTAAACAAGCTAACAGCTGTTACCTTTTCCTCTGCAGGGATTTAGCCATTTTAACACCAGGCATCACCTCACCACGTACAAATGTCCCTCCAAAACCAGTTTCCTGGACTTAGTGCCATTTAAGACAATTTTGACTGGTTTAGAAAACAAACAAACAAGCCTGACCATTCTCCAGCGCTGATAGAGTGCTGTGGAGATGCAGGACCTCATGATCTACAGGACAGATTGTCACGGTATTCATGCTTTACAGGAAAAGAAGCCTTTTGATCTTAATTACCCCCACAGTCTTGCGTCACTCGCTGTTGTCAGCAGGGCAGTCTATGAATGAGCGGACAAACATGACGAATGCAGAGGCTACCATGCAGGGCATGAGCGCACAACCAATGAGTTTACAAGAAAGAAACTGATGTAAATGATATGTCATGGCCTGGTCATGGTATTTGCACCCTTCCAGATTTCTTGTTCTATTTTTGCATATTGGTCGCACTATAATTGTGTCACATCCTCAAGTCTAAATTAATTCTAAGACATCCCACCTAACCCACGTTTTGAAATGTTCATTTCATCTATTGAAGGGAAAAAAAAAATATCAAAGACCTAAATCGCTCATGTGAAAAAGTAATGCTTCCCTAAACTTAATGCTGATTGAGCCAGGAAACGTTTGGTTGCAGCTGGAGATCAGTCTGTCACGTCGCTGTGGAGGAATTATGGTCTACTTGTCTTTGCAGAAGTGCTTCAATTCAGCCTCATTGGAGGGTTTTCGAGCATGAACTGCTCATTTAAGATCCTGTCAAAGCATCTTGATTTGATTCAAGTCAGACATTCACTTGGCAGTTCCCAAACCTTCCTTTTGTTTCCTTTGAGCCATTCATAAGTTGACTTGCTTTTGTGCATTGGATCATGGACCGATGAGCTGACACTCTTAATCAGAATTTAATAGTAGAGAGCAGAATTCATGATTCCATCAATTATGGCAGATCGCTCAGGTCTTAAAGCAGCAAAGCATCCCTACACAACCAACACGTTTGATTGTTGGTGTGATGCTCTTGTGTTACCTCAGGACATTATGCCAAAAAGGCTGGAGGGTCATCAGCGTGTTTTTTTTGGAAAATGTGAGACAAGCCTACATGTTCTTGTTGGTTTTCGCTTTGCAGCTCTCCCATGAATACCGTTTTAGCCCGGTCTTTTTCTTATTGTGGAATCACCAGTGATGATGTCAATTATGAACACTGACATTAACTGAGGCGAGTGAGGTCTGAAGTTCCTCAGATGTTCGTCTGTGTTCTTTTGCGACTTCCTGGATGAGTCATCGATGTGTTCTTGGAGGAACATTGGTAGGTCAGCCACTCCTGGGAAGATTCACCACTGTTCCAAGTTCTCTCCATTTTGGGATAATGGCTCTCGCTGTAGTTTGCTGGAGTCCAAGATCCTCAGAAATGGCTTTTCCAGACTGATATATTTCAATATCTCCTTTCTTCTTGATTTTTTTTTGGATTGCAGCATACTGTGCTGGTCATCAAGACCTTTTAGCCAACTTCACATTGCTGGAAAGATTGTATTTAAGAGATGTTTAGATTCAACAGGGTTTGCAATAATCAAGTGTGATTGTGTCCTGTCTAATGAAGCCCAATTATTAATTCAATTCAGTTTATTGTTTGAACGAGTAACTAAGGGGACAGTTACCTTTGCACACAAAGCCAGTTGGTGCTGGATAACTTTTTCCCTTCAATAAATGAAATCCTCTCAAAACTGTATTTTGTGTTTCCTTATCTTTTCCAAGAATGTTGTTCCTCCCTCCAGCAGAGTTCAACAGACTTGGAGAACATAACAGAGGAGCTCTGAACCTGTTCTCAAGACTCATGGTTACACAACACCTCACTAAGACACTTAATGATAAGTTTTCCTCTCATTTGTCACACATCTGTATCTTGCATAATCAACCTAATGGTATAGGCTGTACAAACTACATGGTTCTCGTGCGTCGACATTATCCATGGCCTGATAGCCTGTGGCCACAAAAAGTTACTCTGTGGCCACCAATATTCCATGAAAGTGGCCCCGTGTGGCCACCAAGTTTTATCTCCACACTGCGAGTCTTCTCCAACACAAACATACTGATTCCTTCACCCCTTTTTGTTTGACTTTCTATGAAAACAGTGAACAGTACTTGTCGCTGGCTAGCTACCAATGTGACGCGGCTACTGAAGCCCTGGTTTACTAAGCCTACTAAAACTGCTAACAGCTTAATTCCAGCGGGGTGGCTGCAGTGTGGTACGGCTAAGGCATGTCTGCCAGAGCTGATGGTGGCCATTCTACACAATGGTTGCTAGAGCCCGTCTCGACTCTGCTCCGCTTCAAATATGCGGCTGGTCTGTTTTTGGTGGATGCCGCATCAAGCTGCTCAGAGCAGATCACGCAGACAGGAAGTCAGGCACAGAAACGGCCTAGAGAATCTGGTAAATTTTCAAAATAAAAGACCCAATGCAGACTTGCAATCATAAAAACAAACAGAAAAGAAACTATTTTAATACATAGCCTACTTAATCCATAGTAGTGGCACAAAAATTGAGTACCAAGTCAACAAAATCTGAGCTAGTGAACAAAATCAGCCGGACAAAACGCTTTGTTTCTGAAGGACCACTGATGGGACATGCAGGACAGATTGAAACCATGACACAGATGTGCTCAGTGGAATCAGCAGGTTACATGATCCTTACAGAAGAACCAGAAACACAAAAGGTGATGAAATGTAAAATGAAAAAAAGAAACTGCAACAAAAATTCAGGAGCAAGAGTGTCCAGCATATGACACATCAAAGGACATAATGCACTGCGGTGTGTGTGGTGCCAACCACATTGCCAAATCCAGCTCGTTTTTTCCATTGGAAACACCACATCACACTTTATGGGAAAAGTGGACAAGTGTCACCTTAAAGAAGGCTGTTTTGTTAATTTGCCCTTTCTGTATTTTCACACAAGTTTGCATTTGGGCCATCAAAAATGTACTTGGCAAAATGCACCAAATTTAGGAGTTTAAAATCATTAGCACTCATCCCTGATTCCATGGCTGCACGCTGGTGTATTTCAAACAGAGCTGATCACCTTCAAGTTCACAGGTCTGGTCTGGCTATCGCATACCTTACTCCAACGGGAAAATAAGTCTACATTCTCTCATGCATACAGTGCCAATAAAAGGGGAAATTACTGCAGTACACAGTAACTCCACATTGAATCTGATCATACAATCATTAATATCCTTATATGTTTTCCCTGCAGAAAACAAGAGCAGCAACAGAGTTGGTGGATTTACATTAGATTCATGCTCTGTCCTCATTAGATCTTCTCAAGGAAAGAAGAGGGTGAGATAGGATGGGGATGGTCATTATAACACGCTATGTAATTAGGCAGTCTAACCCCCTCCTCCCCACCAGCTGTACATTCCATAATCCATATTCAAATGCAGCGCTGACACAGAAACAGCGTTGTGAAGACCAAAGAGCACCACTGGCGCTGTTCGGTGCTCGGTGCCGGCCTCGGGGACGTGTTGTGGGGCTTTTGGAGGGATTTGGAAGGGTAGGGACTGTAATTTGAAGGACCACTGGTTTGGATAATGAGCTCTGTGTTCCTCTCTCGTACAGATAGAAACGCAGACAAACACAAAAACAACCAAATGAGAGACTGCAAAAGCAAAAGGTCTTGATCCAAATTCTTTACTTCTTCGAACTGTACGAGGAGCACCATGTTATAACTAAATAGGAAAAATTTAAGGCATGTGATTCTTCCGTCTTTTGTCCTTATGCAGCCTCTGCAAGAGAGCGGTTCAGCATGCTGCGGTTTGGCCTCCGGTTTACAATTCTGTGTGATGAAGATTTAGTTCAGCATCGCCCCCTCTGGAGAACACTATTGTCAAGTGTATTAATTAGCCTATTTTGTGTAAGTATAACGATCTGCATAGTTTAGTTAATTTACGGGGCATGCATAAGAATGATGGAGGAGGATTGCAGAGGAGGAAATCTGCTTGGGAAATTTGTTTCATATTTACATAATTATTTAGAAGCTCCTGCTGATGCTGAAACTGAAATTTTGGGGCTTTAATTTATTCCAAAAGGCTTGTGTTTGCTCAGGGATTGTGCACAGGGACTCAGCTGGTTAATCAAGCATATGTATAATTCATTTTCCAAGCATGGGGTCTGGCACTGAGGCTGTTAAGATGAGCTTTTCTAAATGTAATATTTTCACTTTCTCCCTGTGAAGTTGAAGCCATATACTCAGAAGACTTGGACTATATCAATAGTGCCCAACCTAAACATCATGTAATGGGGAGGATTTTCCGAGGATGACAATATGGATCTGCTACTGCCTCTCCCATCACCCCCAACCGCCCCCCTCCTGCTCCTACCTCCTGCCTCCATCTATACACCCCTGCTGAGACCCCCACAAGTCAGTCTGAGGCTGCTTACACAAACAATTAGAAGATATTTCTGGCTTCCAAAAAAAAAGAAAGAAAGAAAGAAAGAAAATCATTTGGTAATTGTGCCTTCTGTTAGAGCAGCCACTTTGTTTCAAGCCTGCACATGCGCACACACACACACACACACACACACACACACACACACACACACACACACACACACACACACACACACAGACCTGCACACACGCACACATACAGTAGATGAGCAGAGATTGAAGAGGGAATAATCTCTGTGAACCTCACGGTCCATGACAAACCACCAGAGATCCCATTTACACTTAAAAAGACTAATTACCAGCAGGCCGCATTGCAGTGAGCAGGCAGACGTACTGTACTGTACACTGGGCTTCCACTGATAACGTTTGTCGAGGCCAGAACTGGCACTGATACTGTGGACTGAAGGTGCTGCTGAACATCTGCTGGTATTCAATAAACATCATGACAATAAATGCCTGCAATTATTGGTGGTTTACTGAGGGACACAGAGGATGGGGGGGCAACACTGAAATTTGCATTCCTAAATCAAGAAAATGATCTTATTAATTATCAGTGTTTCTTTTTAATTTGCAGCCGTTGAAGTTTTCTTTCCTGTGACCCTGGAGACAGTGATGTAAGGGTTAAAAGTGGCACGTCCTGTCAGCTTTGGAACGCTATGGCTACATTCACACTGCAGGTCTTTTTTTTTTTTTCTGTTGTTGTTGTTTGTTTGGCTGTTCATATTATATTTTAAATGTGGCCAATATCAGATTCCAGTGTGAACTGGTCACGGTCCTGAAGTGACCCCCACGTGCAAATGAACAATAACAAAGACTTCAAACGCAGCATGTAGTCATACAGAATTAGAATGAAGGCCACTTAAGTCAGCATTTACGGATTCATGTATAAGTCGATGTTTAATGGAAGTCACTGAATATGTGAGCTTATGACAATTTATACTAATAACTGCAACTTCTGTGCACATGTGTGTGTGTGTGTGTGTGTGGATGCAATGTCAGAGCCAGGAGTGGTGGGACTGATATGACTGGCTTCACAGTAATCCAACATTTCA